>LAPY01001657.1:55250-75939 GCA_000970635.1 Eragrostis tef
GGGGAAGAGGCCCCCGCCGCCGTCACCGTGGGCCGCCGTGGGCCGTCCTACACGTCGCCTCCGCGTAGCGCGCTGTATAGATAGGAGGTCCCGCCGGCGCCAGTGCGGTGCATGCCTGATGAGATCACCTGTCGCAATGTCACGCCGACGCGTGGGACAGGCGTGGCGCTTCCACTGGACCTCTTAAGCCTCGACCACAACGACGCCAACGCCACGGATGATTCGGCGACCGTGGCGGTAAACTCCTTCCTTGACTCGGTCAGGGGATCGGCGCAACCACCGGTCGCGGCTGGCCGTCCACCGCGTCGCCATCCGCGTGCTCCGGTTAAGGTGAATGGCCTTCCGCGCCGGAGCAGCAGAGTGGCGGCCAAGGCGCGTTCGCGCGTCTCTAACCCGGAGATCCAAGCACAGAACGTGCTCATAAAGAAGTGGTCCACCACGACGGTCGCTCGATCTCCAGATGCAGCTGCCATCGAGGAGTACAACGATGTCTAAGGCAGCCTCTGTCGGAGTGCCACAAGACGGCCATCCGTACGCTGGTCATGGACGAGGTGCCGGATGTGGCACAGGAGGTAGCGGACATCGAGCCCTAGTGCTCTCTCCAGCTGATTGTCGCACATTAATGTCTGATGGATAGCGAAAATGTCTTAATTTGGAACGTCCGTGGCCTGAACGCCCGGGCGCGTCGCGACGTGGTCAGCGACTAGTTTCGTCTGAGCGTGTTTCTTTTCTATGTTTGCAAGAGACCAAGTTAGATGTGGTGGATGATGTACTGATCCGTAACATGCTGGGATCGGCTTTCTCGTATTTCTGCTTGCCTGCTGTTAACACTTGTGGTAGTATTCTGATGGCGTGGCGCACGGACATTTGGTCGGCGAGCCACGTCCATGTTTCCGCGAACGCCATCACGGCGCGTGTGTCGCTCCTCGCAACGAGGTTTGAATGGTGGTTGACTACGGTCTACGGTCCACAACACGATCATGAGAAGGTGGAGTTCCTCCAGGAACTGCACGACATCAAGCAATTCAGAGTAGGGCCGTGGTTTTTGTGTGGGGATTTCGACATGATCTACAAGGCGGCAGACAAGAACAACCAGCTCCTCAACCGTCGTATGATGGGTAGGTTCCGCAGGTTCCTCGATGAGTTAGAGCTGGAGGAGATTCATTTGAATGGCCGGCTGTCCACGTGGAGTAATGAACGTGACCACCCCACGCTGGAGCGTATTGATCGTGCTTTCACTTCCGTGGATTGGGTGGTAAATTTCTCGTCGCACAGGTTGAGGGCGCTCTCGTCGAATTGTTCCGACCACGCCCCTCTTCTCCTGCAAACAAATTGTCAACCGGCATCAAAGAAACGATTTCGTTTCGAGTCTATTTGGCCAAAATTCCCTGGCTACTTGGACGCGGTCCTGAGCGGATGGGTTTGTCAACTGCATGAACCAGACCCATTCCGTCGGTTGGATTGCCTGCTGCGCAACACAGCAAAGGCACTGGAGCCAGAAATTCGTCGGTAGCATCAGGCTACAGCTGGCCGTGGCCAAAGAGGTAGTGCTCAAGCTGGATCAGGCTCAGGAGCGTAGAATGCTAACTCAAGATGAGAAGGACCTGCGTACTGAGCTCAAATTCAAGTGCCTGGGGCTGGCGTCATTGGCGCGCACGATAGCAAGGCAACGATCACGTATACAATCTGTGGCCGAGGGGGATGCCAACACTAGGTACTTCCACCTGCAAGCCTGTCACAGAAATCGCAAGAACTTCATCGATGCGTTCAATGTTGAGGGTACAGTGGTCGTGGACGAGGAGCAAAAGGCCTCCGCTGTGTTCTCGCATTTTGTGGCCGTAATGGGGACCCAAGTTCAGCGAACTGAGGTTATAAACTTGGATGCTCTTGGTTTGCCTCGGGCTAATCTTGCCGGTTTGGATGTATGTTTCTCCGTGGACGAGATTTGGAAAATTATCAGCGAGATGCCTTCCGATAAGGCGCCGGGCCCGGACGGCTTCACCGGCTTATTCTATAAAACAGCCTGGGAGGGGATCAGAGATGACATTGTGCACGCTTTCAATGCCTTCTGGTCACTGGATTTGCGGAGCTTCAATCTAGTAAACGAGGCATACATGATCCTGCTGAAGAAAAAGAAGGAAGCAGAGGAGGTCAAGGACTATAGGCCAATAAGCTTGATCCACAGTTTTAGTAAGTTAGCTTCCAAAGCGCTGGCTAACAGGCTTGCGCCAAAACTCCGGGAGCTGGTGCGGCCAAATCAGAGCGCTTTCATCAAGGGACGGCTAATCCACGACAATTTTCGCACCGTGCAGTTAACCGCCAAATGGCTGCACGCCAGGCGCAAGCCGGCAATCCTGCTCAAGATTGACATCGCGAAGGCGTTCGATACGGTAAATTGGGTGTTCCTCCTGGAACTATTGGGTTTTCTTGGCTTCTCACGTCGCTGGCTGGACTGGATCTCCGCCCTTCTCTCAACCGCAAGCACAAAGATTCTGCTCAACGGTCAGCCAGGAAAGCGCATCTGTCATGAACGCGGACTCCGGCAGGGTGACCCGCTGTCACCGATGCTGTTCGTAATCACCATGGAGGTATTAAACGCCTTATTCGCCCAGGAAGAGAGGTCAAGCCTATTTGCACAGCTTGGTACCGCGGTGGCCAAGAACAGAGTGTCGCTGTATGCAGACGATCTGGTTATGTTCATGTGGCCTTGTCGCCAGGATCTGCTGTTGTCAAGAGGCATTCTCGAGCTGTTCGCTGGTGCATCCGGCCTACGCACAAACATTGCGAAATGCCAATTCACTCCTATCCGCTGCCAGGAGACAGAGATACAAGTGGTTCGCGAGGTGTTCCCATGCCAAATGGTGAACTTCCCGTGCAAATATTTGGGCATTCCTCTGTCAATCTACAAACTGAGCAAGGCAGACCTGCAGCCGCTAGTGGATAGTGTGGGCGACCGGCTTCCAACATGGAAAGCTGGCCTCATGTCGAGAGCTGGGCGTTCCACCCTGACTAAGTCGACTTTGACAGCAATCCCCATATACATTTCAGTCGCAATCAATCTGTCTCCATGGGTAATCAGGGCGCTAGAGAAGAAAATGAAAGCTTTCCTATGGCGGGGCACTGAGATGGTCTCTGGTGGTCACTGCCTGGTCGCGTGGTCAAAGGTAGCCAGGCCGTCGGAGCTCGGTGGCCTTGGGGTGCTTGACCTCACCACGTTTGGTTAGGCATTGCGGCTGTGGTGGGAATGGTTGCGGCGCACCGATGAATCAAGAACGTGGATCTCTCTGCCCAGCAAGACTGAACGCATCGTGCAAGCTATGTTTAACGTTTCCATGATGGTGCAAGTCGGGGATGGAGCCAGGACTCTGTTTTGGACAGACAAGTGGTTAGATGGCAAATCGATCGCCACGCTGGCACCAGCACTAATGGAAGCAGTGGACAAGAAGGGGAAAAAGGCAACAACCCTAGCTTTGGGTCTGCAAAACCGTCGCTGGGTGAGGGATATTACAGGAGGATTGACGGTTAGGGTGATAATAGAGTATCTCATGATATGGGATATTGTCGAACAACGCTCGCTATCAGCAGAGGCGGATAAGTTCATCTGGAGATGGTCGGCGGACCAGCAATTCTCGGCGTCCTCGGCCTATCGGGCTTTCTTCACAGGTCAGTGTGGTGTGCCGGGTGCGAAGGAACTCAAAAAAGCGAGAGGGACACCGAGAAGTAAATTTTTCTTCTGGCTTGCGCTCTTGGGTCGCTGTTGGACTTCTGACCGCCTCGAGAGGCACAACCTGCAGAATAGCGGCCCATGCGCCCTCTGCAATCAAGCCACGGAAACGATGGAACACCTGCTACTGGCGTGTGTCTACAGCCGGGAGGTGTGGTTCCGCATTCTGCGTGTGGCGGGTCACCATCGGCTCGTGCCGCGAAATGAGTCGCCGTTGGCGGATTGGTGGCTACCAACAAGAAAGGCAATTCCTAAGGAGGACAGGAAGGGGTTCGATTCTCTGGTGTTGCTGACCACCTGGATGCTCTGGAGTGAAAGAAATGATAGGGTATTCAACAACGCGCAAAAGCAGGCGGCACAGTTGGCAGCTTGGATTAGGGAAGAAGGAAGGCTTTGGATACGGGCAGGTCACACGGCGTTGTCGGATTTCCTACAGTAGCCGTTTGTTTTGGCCGCCCTGGAGTCGTAAATTTGGGCCGGGTCTGGTTCCTTTTTTTTTGTTTTTGCTGCTTGCTCCCTCCTTTGTATTACCCCTGTATCTCCGAGCGGCTCAGGCAACTTAGGTTGCCAGTTCACGCGTCATGTACTCTTCCAATCCTCTTAATGAAACACATGCAATAGCATGTTCGCGAAAAAAAAAACAATTGCCACAGACCTTGCCGTTGAGACGTTGGTTGAAAAGGAACGATGGAGAGAAGGATGCGGCATTGGGCGATTGAACAAACCGCTCGAGAAAGATGTCCAGTAACCGTTCGCTCATGTTTGGGCCTAGTAATATTAGGCCTACTAGGGGGCTGGTGGAAGCCCGAGTTCTTGCTCGCCTTACAAGGCCTACTAGGGGATCGATCGGAGGCACGATCAGAAACAACGATTGTGTGATGCTTTCACGGCCCAAGCATGACGAAGTACTACCTCCGTTTTTAAATTCATGTTGTCATTGACTTTTTTCGTTACGTTTAACCGTTCGTCTTATTCAAAATATTAGTTTAAATCTGCAAACTTATAAGTTATTTTTAAACTTTCTTTAGTGATAAAACAACTCATAACAAAATATATGATAAAGTCTTAAATTTTTTGAATAAGACGAATGGTCAAACGTTACTAAAAAAGTCAACGGCGACATTAATTTAAAAACGGAAGGAGTACTACTTTTTGGTCTGCTTAACCGACCATCGGCTCGTGCCGCGAAATGAGTCGCCGTTGGCGGATTGGTGGCTACCAACAAGAAAGGCAATTCCTAAGGAGGACAGGAAGGGGTTCGATTCTCTGGTGTTGCTGACCACCTGGATGCTCTGGAGTGAAAGAAATGATAGGGTATTCAACAACGCGCAAAAGCAGGCGGCACAGTTGGCAGCTTGGATTAGGGAAGAAGGAAGGCTTTGGATACGGGCAGGTCACACGGCGTTGTCGGATTTCCTACAGTAGCCGTTTGTTTTGGCCGCCCTGGAGTCGTAAATTTGGGCCGGGTCTGGTTCCTTTTTTTTTGTTTTTGCTGCTTGCTCCCTCCTTTGTATTACCCCTGTATCTCCGAGCGGCTCAGGCAACTTAGGTTGCCAGTTCACGCGTCATGTACTCTTCCAATCCTCTTAATGAAACACATGCAATAGCATGTTCGCGAAAAAAAAAACAATTGCCACAGACCTTGCCGTTGAGACGTTGGTTGAAAAGGAACGATGGAGAGAAGGATGCGGCATTGGGCGATTGAACAAACCGCTCGAGAAAGATGTCCAGTAACCGTTCGCTCATGTTTGGGCCTAGTAATATTAGGCCTACTAGGGGGCTGGTGGAAGCCCGAGTTCTTGCTCGCCTTACAAGGCCTACTAGGGGATCGATCGGAGGCACGATCAGAAACAACGATTGTGTGATGCTTTCACGGCCCAAGCATGACGAAGTACTACCTCCGTTTTTAAATTCATGTTGTCATTGACTTTTTTCGTTACGTTTAACCGTTCGTCTTATTCAAAATATTAGTTTAAATCTGCAAACTTATAAGTTATTTTTAAACTTTCTTTAGTGATAAAACAACTCATAACAAAATATATGATAAAGTCTTAAATTTTTTGAATAAGAAGAATGGTCAAATGTTACTAAAAAAGTCAACGAAGACATCAATTTAAAAACGGAGAGATAATTTAGCTCCTGCCTCATCGTCTATCTACCATGTCACTGGTGCAAACATTCCGAACCATGAAGGGGTGGGAATTTTGGGGATCCGTTGTAGGTGTACCTAGAAAATATTAAAGGCATGTTTTGCTTTAACTTTTATTGTCTTCTCCTAGTTAGAAGCTAGGAGGAGAACAATCAGCCCAGCTATAATGAGCTGGCTTTTGAATCGTCCATAGTTGAACACCTGGTTTATGAACAAATGAACTGAAGCCAGTGTTCGGAGGAAGGGGCCGACAGGGGAGTTGCGAGCTTGTGCATGCGAGAAGAAAAAGAAGGAAGCAATAGAGGAATTAAGAGTACGACGTTTTAACCGTTAAATCGCAGATGAACAAGCTCCTGTACAGCTACCAAAATGTGAAATGGACCGGTTTCAAACGGCTGAACAACAGCAGGACACTTATTCATTAAACAAATATAAATCCGGCAAAGCGAACATGACTCCTCAACATGCCGAGGGACTGCTATATGTTTCATGCGTACATAATGAAAACAAGCAACCCACAAACTGATTATACTAAAATATCCTAGAGAGCCCACGGATCATATGCATACTAATAATCCAACCGTGCTCATGTTCATGAAAGCATCTCATGTTGCCTCCTCACGATGTTTTTACCGTCCAATCAGTCCTGGTCCAGGAATAGCCCAAATGAGAAATAACGTACAAAAAAACGTTTTGTCAAAGAAAGCATATCATACAAAATAAAGTTGCACCAAATATTGGATATCTTGTGAAATGTTATCATAACATGGTTAAGGGTAATGATGTTTTGTTCTTGGTTTGAAACTCCAACGCCTTGGTAAATGTATATTTTTATATTAAGGAATGAAAAAAAATCCTAGGACAGCAAACTTTGTACCCATCGTGAACCATTTACAACAACCAAGAAATAGATAAATATAGGATTGTGAATAAGTATATATTTTGGTTAGAACTAACGAATCCTTATTTTGACATTTGTAGAAGGTGAAAGGAACCCTGGAACGAAACTTTGGTTTGTAACAAAAGATAAATAACATACAAGTTAGTTACGAACCCACGATAAAGAAAGTTTTTTTTTTCTCTCAAGGCGAGGAGGTACGTACCTGCTTGATATAGTAGTACCTAAACTTTCTGAGCCAACTCTGCTAGCATGCGTTCAATCCCAGCTGTGTTCTAACAAAAGAAAACGATGTGTATTATTGTCTCAAAGTCTAAAGTTAAGCAGAAACGGTACACATGCATCACCAGCTAATTTCATACATATTCGAGTGCTTTTAAATAAACTTACATCTTGAGAACCGAGCCACTCCAGTAATGTCCTACGTACAACTTCAACAGACACAGCATGCTTGATTCCTCCGCGTGTATGGGAATTTACCCCAACAACCACATTCCCCTTAAAAACAGGAGATCCAGATGCTCCATTTTCCGTTGGGTAATCACATATGATGAATCCTTCGCTTGGCTCGCTGCTGCGATCAATAATAAAGTAACTTGACTTGTTGAGCGAGCGAGCGAGAGAGAGAGAGAGAGAGAGAGAGAGAGAGTTTACATGATTTTGCCTTGAAATATTCCCGGATTCAGAACGCGTCCGGTTGGAACACTATAGTATCCTACCACACGAACTTGCCCATAATTTAGTGCAGTACTATTTGGTTCTGCGAACCTCAATGCAACACATTGACGGCCGTTAGGATTGAATCTAAATAAAGCAAGGTCCGCAGGTCCGGTGTGAAGTCTCGTAGCGGGAAATGTAGTTGTCTCGCCAGGGAATGCAACTTGGATATTTGTGGTGTTGGGAAAAACATGATGGCATGTCATAACAAGACATGTTTCCATGCTGGCGTAAACAATAAAACCGGTACCATGGAAGGATCTGTCGGCAAGTTCCAAGCGTACCACAGTCATGATACTTCAACTTCAGAGTCAAACTAAATCTTACCTGAAAAAAGTTTTCAAAAAAAAAGATTAACAAGGACGAAGTGAGAAAAAGATACTTCATTGGAATGATCTCATCACACACACACGCACACATAAAGAGGGGACATTTTACTGGGTGTGGATGGAATTAGAAACAAGTTTTACCGTGCAATGCTAGCTAATTAATGATAAACGTGAAGTCCATGATGAGAGCACGAGCATCCCAAACAACTTCGTAAATACTACAAGAGGAAGATATTTCATACCGGGCAATGATCAATGTGGTTTTATGGTGCAAGAGCTCCAGGCTTCTGCCGCTTGGGAAAAAAAGCCCTGCCGGCCACCTTCTTTTATAGTCGCGTCTTGCTCTGCCTCTGGGTCCGATTGTCATTTGTCCGTAAGGGGTCTACAGCCTACATCCTACAGTGACTGGTGGCTCTCTAGTTGTCATTCTGAACGAATACAAAAGGACGGGCACGCCACGTCGCGCCAAACCAGCTTTTACTAGTAGTAACAGTTACTAGTTACAGTTATTACTTCTTACGAGTATAGAGTTATAGTATGATAAAGAGTTCCTATTTAATTAGTTTTATATTATGTTGTATCATATGCTGCAAAAGTTATTACATCAGTTACATTTATGTATGTTGTTTCTAGTTTTCTTCTTTTTTATTGCACATCTCTTGCAGGTTGAACAGGTGTTAGTAGTAGTTATTGTGAATATTGTACACAAACCACGTTTAGTGTTATCCGTTTCTGTTGATGCAAAAGAAGCCATATGGCCGCTATATATGTCATATTGTAAGATGTGACATTGCCGTTATCAGAGTGGCCCTAGCACTGACTTTTTGAAAAACAATATAGATATGTACAATCTCAAATATGTATTGATACTTGAGTTTAGTATATGTATTCGAGAACAACTAATAAATGGGTCATAACATACATAAGAGGTGTCTATATCCTATGAATGACTAAAGTGTACTTTACCTTTCAGTTTTATACTCTCCTTTAATTTTGCCCTATTTGGATCCTCTAGATGGCTAATTTTAGCCAACTAAAACATTAGCTAGCTAATTTTTTAGCAACTAATTTTAGGAGGTACTTATTTAGATCTCTGACTAATGTCTCTGGTTTTGGAACTTTTATTTCTTTTTTTATGTGCTTCTTTTCTTTTTTATATATTTAGTCGATTTTAGTAGTTTTGAGGTGACTAAGGGCTAAAAATTTAGGAGGGGTGTGGGCTAAAAGTTTACGAGAGTTTAGAAGGTTATGTTTGGATCTTAATTGGCTAAAATTAGCCAGCTAAAAGTTTAGAAGATGTATCTAAACAGGGCCTTAGTCTACTAGCATGCGGGCCCTTGTCTTACTATAATTTATTTCTTCATGTCAAAAAACTACTTTTTGATATATAGTTTTTTTATGTGAGATATAGTTTCTCTGTAGTATGAGTTCCTTTACATGAAGTTCCTTACGATTTTCCTAGGCATTTTGGCTTCACGAACTTCTCCAAATCTACAACAAAAAGCTGTGTTTTTTCCTGTGTAGAGAAAACCTTCCTAGTTAATATGTGCCACTATAGAATGAAACAACCAAATCTATGGCGGGTGTCCAGGTTTGGAAAAGATTTTTTATCTCTTTGATTTGTTCATCATGCTTAGTTAATCAAAATGACTGAATATTTAAATTATCCCTCACACAAAAAAAGAAGCCTTTGAATATAGAACAACAAATTTAAACAATTCTATGCACAAAGAGAATAAATGTAACAAGAATGTATTCAGCACAATCTCATTTGCAACAGATGGACGTAGCAGTACGCTGATCGCTCGGGCAAGGCCAGCAAAAGCTGGAAGGAAAGAGTACATGGAGCGTCAATTACATAGGGTGCGATTGGTTCATGTGTAAAGGCGGCTTGTGTTATACACAAAAGTACTTTTTCACATGTTTGGTTTCCGGGTCTCAAAAGTAGCCAGGCTTTGGTTGTGCAAAAATACCCCTTAGGCAGGCCTGCTGGAAACGGCGGAATCGGTCGTTTCCGCCGAGCCAGCCTCCGCTTCTGCAGCCGACCCCGCTGCATCTCGTCACCTGCCTCTCCCTCACGCCCACCACAGCTAACGACAACTACCCTCCATCCCTGCCGTCTCCAGATCCGTCTCCCGCGCCGCCTCCTTCCCTGCTCGTCAATTGGTCCTCGCCGCGCGTGATCCGGTGAGTTCAGCGGCGCGTGGCTGTTGGTCAGGTAGCGGCGGCGCTGTCAAATATGGGCAAGTTCGTGGCCGAGATGAGCAGCGACTCGCGCCAGCTGTTGGCATGATGAAGCAGGGCATGCTGCCGGCCTTCTTGCGGCGGTCGAGGAGGCACGGAACGCCGCTGGTGGGCATCCTGTTCTTGGCTTCCGGGGTGCTGCTCTCCTCCATGAGCTTCTAGGTCTAGGAGACCGTGGCCGCCGACCACTTCCTCTGTTGGTTCGGCATGATTATCTCGAGTTCCTGGCGTTCTGACTAATGATTGGCCACTGATTAATGATTCACTCAAGAGAATCACGCCGAATCAACAATGCCCAATCTCCCATCCTCAGTGGCTAGCTGCAGCATCTCAAATCCCCGTTAAGCGGCCATTAGTCTAAGCATCAGCTCGTGCTGCCGTTGGTGGCTAGCCGAGAACTCCCTCTGTACTGCTGCGCGTGCCGTCGACGCTGATGGTGGCGCTGGTGAGCCTCGGTACCGTGGCCGTCGCGCTCGTACAGGATGCGTCAGGCCATTGCGTGCCGTCCCGGCTGACGGCACCGACTCTACCATGTCTTGCCCAAGGCGAGCATGTTCTACCATTGCAACAAGCTCGATGGCGGCTAGGTTCCTCAAGCTCCTACCGTGGTTACCTGCAAGGTGTTCGTTGAAATGTTTCACCTGTTGCTAGTTGTCTCGTATGCCTATCGGATGAATTTCGTGTCTCTGTTTTCTTCCGAGCAAGTAGTGGTTTGTTAAGTCGCAGGTCTCCTGAATAATTGTTGAAATTAATTTGGTTTCGTTTAAACACAACATTCAATAGTAAAAATTAGGAGTTTTTTGTATAGAGAAATTAACAACATGAGTTCGTATACCTCGGCTGCCAACGTACGTTGTTTTCATACGCGTCTACTGCTTACGAAAATTCTACAACTATTTAACTTGTGACCATAAATTTACTATGGCAGAATAGTTTTAAACAGTTTTGAACGCAAAAGAATGCAATTCGTAAGTATCCCAAGAAGAAAAGGGGTGATTGAATGTTAAACTCACCACTAAGGTGATCTTATTCAGCCAAGCCAGCCAACCAAACACAAGCTTGTACTACCTCCGTTCTTAAATTGATGTTGTCGTTGATTTTTTTAGTTACGATTTGACCGTTCGTCTTATTTAAAAAAGTTTAAAAATTATTAAATATTTTGTTATGATTTGTTTTATCACTAAAGAAATTTGAAATGTGGCTTATAATTTTGTATATTTGAGCAAATATTTTGAATAAGACGAATGATCAAACGTAACTCAAAAAATCAACGACAACATCAACTTAAGAATTAAGAATGGAGGGAGTACTAGAGAACAGCGAGATATATGAGCGCGAGAAAGCGAGTGACAAATTTACTAGTCAGCAATCCAGACATTGGTCGACACGTGCATCGGCTCTGCGGCGATTGACAGAAGGTGATTGACACGGCCAAAGCTGGGAGGCGTGGGACATGCTTTACGTACCCTTTTCAGCCAGCCAGTGATCGACACGTCCCTCGGCGTGCAGTAGCGGTTCAGCTACGTATCAGGGTAGGCACTACGCCTCTCGTATTACTCCAGCTTTTGGCTTGTCCATTGCGACCGGTATTGTTTGTGTATGGCAGGGGCAGAGGGCCTACGTCTTTCGCGATCGCAAGTCACAACACTCACGTAAGCATATATTAATGCCGCGCATGTAACGTGTATATATATAATTATATTTTCACCGTACGCTTGCTAAGCACAATTTCCTTCATATACGAACCTTATACAAACATATAGTCTTTTATTAACATACCGTAAGAAAATAGCTTGGCCACTTCCTCTTTGCTATTAGTATCCAGTGACGGGATCTCAATTTGATTGACAATAGGAGCTCACAGGTCCAAGTCATCCTTACTCCACATAGATGACAATAAGCTTTGTTACGTTCATTTAACATGAGCAGTGTTATACATACAACTCGTCTGTCTGTCCGGAGCCAAATCCACGCAAGAAGCAAAATCATTCGCTACCGCTTCATGGTCAATCGTACAAGGGTCAAACGCATCATTCTCGTTTAACATATCCTAACAATCACTTTGTCATTTTTATCTAGTAACATCTTAGCTCGTCATAAACCGACAACCCACTGTGTTCATGCTGCTGCAGTGCACGAACAGTGTCATGGACAGGCCTCCCCAATGAGTTATAAAGTCGACAACTATTGTATGCTCTATGTACAGGACACGGTAGGCAGGGATGATGCCGCACCTCCCAAGGCAGGTACGTGTCGGATCACTGCGCCTTTTTCCTGCACCAAGCGGTTAAAATTTCGTGACAACACGTTACAGTAAAAACATGTCAACGAGTGGAATGGGTTCCGTCTCAATGAAATGCATCAAAATTTCAATGACTATTCCAGCTATGTTTGTAGTCATGCACCCAGAATAAGTATACTATGTCCAGCTTGGAGCTTGTACACAAATGTCAATAACGATTATTTATTTATTAAGTCCAAAATTATGTTTTTGCTTTTAGGTTTTATATTGATATGTAAAAAGAAAAGATAGCAAAAATGCAAAATGCTTATGTTTGCAATTGGGGATTATGTAGAATATTTACAAACTCCAAACTTATCTGGTAACCTCGCTGCATTTCACAAGGATTGATGTATATTTCATTTCAAGAAGCTATTATGTTTACTATTTGAGCCCTCAAATTGCACGATAGAACATGACCGAACCTAGATTAATTAGTATTTTACTGTTATAACCTACCAAGGGCTTAGAATAGACACGAAAATGATGGATAATATTGCGAGGTCAAAAACAAAAAAGGGGTAACATTTGAAAAAGTGCAACTGCCGTAATACTAAATACCATTTACTGACAACTGCCCTCTGTTTTGACAGTCTATCAGGGTCGGACTCACTAACATTTATATTTATACTGTACAACACGGGAAGGCCCCTGCTGTGGTAATACACGTTACTATTAAAAGAGAGTTCAAGCAATATGTACAGGACCAAAAAAAAAAAACAGCAAAGAAGCGGGGAAGAAATTGAACCGGTTAAGCTACAGACTAGCCAGCTTATGAGAGCTCGCCTGAGACTACGGCACTACGCTTAAATCTATGAGTCTGCAATAACATTTTAGGGCGATGTTAGAAAACTGGGCCCAAAGGTCATCATCATCATTCACAGTTGTAACACCTTCATTTTAGAGCAATGCTCATTGTTGGTACGAAGTTACGAACTAAAATTCCCTTACAATTCATAAGAAAAAGTAAAACAAACCTGAAATTTTTGAAGTGTAACTCTGGCAAAGCAAACTCATGCCCAATCACCACTCTGCAACCGCACAGAATTATCTCCAGCGTCCTCGCAGATCTCGTACAGAATCTACAAGTACAATTGGTGACCATAATTTTTTTAAAATATTTGACAACAGATAAGCATAAAATGCTTAGTTGAGATGCCCACAAGGATCTCAATCATCAATACTGTGTTGATACAGCTAAGAATTTGGAAGATTAAGACCCTACAGATCCCTAAAAATGTATGGCATGTCTTGCTATGACACAGATACTTTTTTTGTTTCATGGCAAGTACCTATATGGTCTCTGTATGTAAGCAGCTTAAGCTCCTCACATGAAACATTTAAATAAATGATGTTACTGATACTTGATGCCTTGGCATCAACAAACTAAAGTTCTAGTGATAGAGGAGCAATAAGTGACTTCAACTTCCGCACCTTATCGAAATCTGTAATATCTATTTTGTCCGCCTTTGCTTGACAGAAAATTTCCTGCATGGTAACTGTTGCATTGGGTTCCTTGTTTCTGAAGATCTTAATGAGTAGATTCCTGCAGGGAAGTAGTTAGTACATAAGTATACCAATCTGTCACAATGGTTCTTTTATGCATTTTAAGTTTGCAATACCGTAGAGACGGCCCAGACTGAGTTGCAACATATACACCATGGACAGAAACAGCATACAGTAGTAAGTGTACATTCAGCTCATCTTCAGACATGGAATAACAATAATTTGCAGCATCGAACATAGTAGGATGTCCAGCCAAAATCTTGATGTCTTTAACAATTGACTTCATGCTACAGTTAACACAAATAAATTATCATTACAATTGAAGTGAGATGACGAAACTGGGAAAAGGAACTAGAAATATCACCTGTTGAACTATATATAAAAAATACAGATTAAGAAATAAGAATGGTGTATGTTATTACATTTAGCATAGAGAACTCCTTTTCTTAGATAAGGGATTACATAAAAGTTAGTATGATACGATTTGAGAATATCCGTGCACAACAGAACATATCTAATATATGATACAAAATATCACAAATTAGTAAGGCAATACGATGTTTAACATCTTTTATACTGGTTTCTCACAATAAAAAAGTAATATTGTATCAGCTCATGTTCTATAGTGAACACCTCCCAAGCCACCATTTAGAATCCAACCTCACCGATTCCACCATTTAGCCCCTTCTAGTATCGAGTCATAATTTGAGTACCACACTAACATAGCTGCAAGCATTACAAGACCTAGAGCTTCAAATGTTCAAGCTAACCATTGTCTGAAACTCTGCAAACAGCAGCATGCTCCCACATGTGGGCCAAATAACCACAATTTGTAGACCACAATAACACCATCATAAGATTTGCAACACCTTGATGTACAAACAGAGTTCTCTCATGCCTGCGTTGTAACCTAGTTTCTATAACAACTATACCGGCTACTAAGTATACCTTACTAATTGCACTGCAGATATGTAAAGGCATAATTCTTCAGCAATGTAAGCTATTCCATCAAATACCCACAAGTAGAGACTCTAAATTGCCAGGATACAAGCATCTCTTCAAGCTTACATATCAACACGAACAAACAACCAGCACAAAGGTACTTATCGATATATGGCATCAAATTCAATAAGCGAGAGTATCAAGGGAGTGTATAGGATTTAGACTTAAAACAAACGAATAAACTTAACTGAAAAAACTGTATGTTTGACAAACTGACCTGCAGACTTTTCTGTCGGCAAAAACAGCACTCAAAACGGAGTGTATTTTGTAACTATTTTGAGCAGAATCAGTACTGGCCTTTAATGCAGGAATACTATGCCTTTGGGGTTTCTCGATGGCTGCCTTAACAGATGACCAGTAACTGCATTGCTCAGTGAATACATGAGGATAGCGTCTTAAAAAAGACTGATCTGCCTCAGATATAAATTTAAAGTCACCAAGACTTCTCCTCCTTTTACATAATGGAAGTAATATCCTCTTCCTTTTAGGATCATCTATTCTAATTACTCGGTCTATCACCCTTGCCTGGACGGCTTCCCCTTTCGTAAATTCAAGAAGAATTGTATCTCTTTTGGAAGCATATGTATCATTAAACAGCAGAGTACTTTTGCAAACCCACAAACCCTGCACCAAGCTAGCATAGTCCGGAAGCAGGTTCAAGATTTCTCCTTCCGAATAGTTTGGAGCTAGGTGCATTAGAGCATCGAATCGGTTAACCTCAGAGACCTATTTTATAGGAAGTGAATATGAGAGAGAGAGAGAGAGAGAGAGAGAAAAGAAAAACCTCAACTTCGACAGAGGTTTTTCCTATCCAAGTTTATCTCAGTTGAAAGAATTAAATTAAAATAGAAGCAACTCATATCTGACCTCAGTAAACCATCTTCTCAAACGCTCTTCCAGTGGTAGTGAAATCATGGCCCTATGAAACACAAGCAGAAAGTTGGGAGTCAGTAGTTTGACAGATTTGGCATAGCGAAAAATAAAATAAAATAAATAAAGGGCACATGATATGAGAGGCAAACAAAAATGAAACATAATGGTTCAAGAAAAAACAATAAATGTTAATTTGAAGATCGCAATTAAGCCGGACAAATAAACAAATCCCTGGTCAAAATATCTCTAATTTTTGCTCAATAAATATATTCAATCTCCTGCTCTTCCGTCCTTTACATATTCCTCCAGCCTATTTGTGTACGAATCAAAGCCTTGAACAACAATGGAATCGCACATAAATAGGCTGGAGGAATAAGTAAACGATGGAAGAGCAGGAGATTAAATAGATTTTTAGAGCAAACATTAGAGATATTTTTTCTCTCCTCCTAATGATATTTTGAGCCCCCGGCATTTTTCCTTTCCACCTAATGATATAGATTGGCTACACATATACCTCTGGAGGCTCTAACTTCTTTAGGTGTCTTGTTGCTTGATTACAAATGACGCGGCTGGTCTCCTTATATACAGCGGCTCTTCTTCTAATCTGGCAAGCACTAAGCTTACCTTCCAAACTCATTTCTTTCCTAACAAACCAGCTGATGCTAATATAATCCATGCTACTGTTACGCGGGTCGGGCTCCTCCCATCGCTACTTGATAGGCCCAAGGCCCATAAAACCTAGCTCATGGCTTCTTTCTTTTTAATTACAGAATTCTAGTTTCCATTGACAGTATATGTAACAGTATACACTTCTGTACTTGACTCAGCAACTAATAGAAAAGAAATTTATTCGGGTTTTTTATGATATTGACCATGTACAAAATGTTTACCCTTTTAGCAAAATCGTACAGGAACTGGAAAAGAACACTCTAAAAGGTAAATATTGCTACAGCCTGCAGTAGCCACTCCTTTCCTTCTTGTTTCAAAGTTCAAAACTTTGTGACTTCATCAACAATAAGTTTAACAGTATGTATATGTTTAACAAATAGTGCACTCTATTTTTTTTTTACGCTGAGTATGAAAGTTATCTTTCTATTATCATGCTTTTGTTGTTATGAATTATAGTAGTATAATCTAACAAGCTACTCCAATAAAAACGTTACATTAGATTCATTGTTAAGTTTTAAGTGGTTGGAATCTAATCCAACAGAAGGTGAGCCCAACACTCATAATTGCTCAAAAGCAGAGCCCAAAAATTATAAATTGTGTGGCCTACCTTATATCTTGGATTTTGCTGACAGTGCTGCCATCCAAACGCTTTTGCGGACACAAAGATGTTACATAGTCAGATCTGGACAAGAACAGTTGTGTTGGCATCGTAAATGAAAAGGTCGATTGCCGAAAGAAATTTGACAATTCATGATTCTATAAACAAAGAATCAATACATCTGATAGTTGTGATCACAAAGCAAAGTGATAATTATAAGATGCCAGCAAAGTATTTTCAAATCAACGGAAGTAATGGAACCATGCTATTTAATGTTTTGCATGAAATTGGCATCGTTCCAATGCACATGCTGTGTTTGAAGTGCCATGATCCCAGGTACTATAAATAAAAGTTGGCAAAATTGACATATTTGGCAAGTGATGATTCTGAATTATTACTGCAGGAACTACAACCTTAACAGTATAGTTTCATTCATGACCAACATGTCCCCAGATTGAGCACTCCACGGTAGGGACATCAGTCTCATAGTATCTAAGCTAAGTTTGTGATTATGCGACTAATGTCCCAAAAGACAGGCCACCAAACCCTGAGAAGTACGTGTGCTGCTATTCTTAGGTCCTGTTTGAAACCTTTAGAGATAATTGTTAGTGAGCTAATTTTACCTATTAGCTAGCTAATTATTAGCTGAAGGTGTTTGAAACCTCTAATTATTAGCTGACTTTAGACTTATTAGCTAGTATTAGCTGGGTTTGAGGAGCTAATGGAATAATTGTTAGTGGGGTGGTAGCTAACAATAAGCTGAGCTATTAGCTAGGGTGTTTGAAACCTTTAGTGCTAAGTTTAGCAGCTAACAACTATCCTTAAAAGGTTTTAAACAGGGCCTTAGTGCTTAATCACCACATTGTCCGCCTAGAATATCCAGGCATCCATTTTGTGGCGATTAGGCACCACTCTGTCACCCACCTGGCGTACAAACTGCTATTAAAAAGAACAATTAAAAATGCAAACAGGTAGCATGTTCTTTTTGTATCTTATACGATCCATGTTTAGTACATTATTGCCAACAAAATCAAATAAGCAGATTCTACTGGCATCAAGGTCAATCAGTTCTAGTTTCTGCTATTTCCAATCTAATAAGAATAAGTTACGCATTAAAGGTAATTAAATTTAAGTTAACCACAAATTCTTCTTGCCCAGTCAAAAATAAGCCACATTTGGGGATTCATATTTCAAAAACCGGTAAATGTTTAGATTTGTCAAACGAAAATGACATTCAGATTAATATAGAGAAATTTGATATTAGTAAAGTTTTAATATTTTCTCAAAATATATTACGATAGAATTTTGTGTGAAGGTTGTGTTCTTACTTAAGAAGGGAGAATGACTGGCGTATAAAGTTGCATTACATCAGAGGTAAATTTTTACACGACAATGGTAAAGAACAAATAATGACTTACTTAGTCATTGTGAATTCTATAGGCCCACTCTCATTTGATACCATCCTATCAATGTAACTGGACGCAACATCGCTCCCAACTTGATGATAAGTAAGAGAGGTCCATGGCTGGAAACAGAAGAGTATGACAGAAACATTTTGAAGTTTACAATATAAACAGATATTAAGCACACAAAACAAAATAACTTTTACATGATTCCGTGCTGTCATGCAATAATCACACAAAGCAAATAGCAAAAGATCAAAATGCATTATGTGCCACACAGAATAAGCGCAGTGAAGAACTGTAATCACGGCCCATGCATAGCTAGTAGCAAATGCAAACTGTGACAAACAGAATGCTATATTTGCCAGTGTTGTGGCGTGAAGTCAACAAGGGAATAAGTAGCATCTCGTTATAAAGACTAGATGGGGGTCCAGTATTTTTCTAGATGCATATCGACCGGTTAGTTGGCTTGGATGCATGATTAGCTAGCTAGTTACTTTAAGGTATATCAATCTGTTAGCAGCATACATGCAAAGGGTCTTCTCTTTATATGGAGCATGTCAGCTCCATTAGAGGTAGGCAAGAAAGAAGATGACTAGGTCCTCTTCTTGTACTGTGGACTGAGGCCCCTGGCACTGTGCCCTAACAGCTAGCATGCATGTGGCGATCCCATACGAACCCGTCTATTTGGGTCCTTCTGCACCTCAGCCTACCTGCACCCAAATTCTGGATTCATGTCTCCCAAGATTTGATCCCCTGGGCAGGTAGGAGTGTACGGTCACTAACCAACTAACACTGCAAGGGAGACAGCCCAGATGAAGCCTAGCAAATAGGTAACTTCAGAGTAAACATTTACTCATGGCATTTGAAAAAACGTATGGTGCTACTCTTTCATTGCATTTCAAGCCGCGGTATCGAGACCATTCATAAGATATCCTTCGTCTTACTGAGAGAAAATCAGATCTATTTGATATGTACATTAATCATTTGTTCTTACTATGGGAAGATTTGTTGGAGCTGTCATTGATTACAAGCTATGTTCTTCAGACAAAACATTAAGTCTCATAAAACTTAGAAGCCAAAAATGATGATATTTGCTCAAAGGAATTTTACATCCATAGTTGCTTTCTTACTATGATGCATTGAGTAAGTTTCTCAGTACTACACAACTATGTAACGAAATAGATAATTGTCCAAAAAAAAAATCTAGAAATACAGTGTCCAGATTATTTGAGCAAGGGGATAAAAGTTAAAGGATGCTCGTAAGGTCACAACCTACGAGGCCCAAACTCAGCAGAAAAGATAGAATGAGAATGAAATAACTGCACTGAAACTACTCCCTAATCCTGAAATTAAAAAGACATTCTTATATCTAACCTCAACTTTCTCTGCTCTCTCAGAATCTTTTAAACCCTCATTTCCCTGCAAGAAATGTGTAAGACAGGATCAGAAGCTCCATGCAAGTTGGTCTTATTAAAATGCACTAATACGTTCAATAAAACCACCAGAATAACTACAGGAGAATGATCAACCAAATAGAATCACATCTCAACAGGAAATCTGAAATATTAGTTAGGTATTTTTTGGAAAGCTTTATGAGACAGAGAACTAGTACAAACATATTGGCCCATATTCGAAGGCCACTCATAAGATTACTCCTCATTCTCGTTAGGATTACGCATTCAAAAAAGTGGATGCTTAGTATATTTTATAACAATACAAAACAAGTCTGGCTCATAATTGCAGACAATAAGACTCATTCAGATGCCCAGCACTGGCAAAAAAAGAATATACAAGTACACTGTACTTCAATAAAATGTAGACACGGTTCTATGAAGAACAATAGGGCATGGTTACTTAATGGGTTAATTACTTCGATTTAAGATTTTTCAATCTTAAGGGCAACAAAATGGTATTAAATCTATGCTGCACCTTGACTGATTGAATCATAGAAGCACTAGTATCAACATTCATGTGAGACATTGACGGCCGCAACTGCAGTACTGCATCAATATGATTTAAATGAACCTGTAAAACAAAGCAAGTGCATCATACACTTGTCCATTTTAGTAGCAACCAACAGTTCTTTCATGATGTTAAAAGAACTTTTGGAGCGTGTAAGGAATGAATTCCAACTTCTACGTATCAAAGAACAATAAACTATAATTAGACAGCAAACTCAGGACCATTACTTCGGGTTGTACTGTGTATTCTTTGGTGGTGGTGGTGGTGGTGTGTGTGTGTGGGGGGGGGGGGGGGGGGCAAAAAAAAACAATCGCTTCCCACAAAAAAAGTT
>LAPY01001657.1:76449-89590 GCA_000970635.1 Eragrostis tef
GGGTGGGGGGGGGGGGGGGGGGGGACTGAAATCAGTGTTTTACGATTCAAACTGGACAGTCAAATTTATAGCCTTATCTGGCAAACGTTTTGCATCAGATGCAATTGACGAATTAAACTAGCATTGTGGGAGCACGAATCAGTTTGTAACAAGCAAACCGGGAATAACACAAAGTAGCACCTCTACCAGAATCATCTGTGGGACAAGGGCAGCAACTATATACACAGGAAAGACTTCGTATAATTTCATGTTACAATTTGCCTCGATGTCATTGCTGTTCTGGTGTTGTGTCATGGCTACTTGTAAGCAGACAACCACAGAAGTTGACAATGTACTTACAGAATTGCCTTTAATAAGCCCAACAGCATAATCAGCAACATCAGCTAATTTAGATGATGATAATGTCTGTACAGAACACAAGGTTAAAATGAGAGTTATTTGCAGAAGGTGAGAAAATTGCCCCATTACAATAACATCACTGGAGCTGGGAAAGAACTATGGGTTTACCCAGTATTACTAGAACTATATTTTTACTGTGATTCAATATATAAAATAGAAAAATACGTGCTGGAACAGGACAAAAAGATATCCATATATTTCAGCTCCCCCAGATTGAGATCAGAAAATACTAGTAACTAAAGTTACTGAGCATACAAATGTAAGATTTTGTTCCAGAGACAGAATAGATATGTTTGCCAAAAAAAAAGTAACAAATCTGATGTGTAACAAAATTATGTGAGCATAGAAATGTGAAACCAGCTCGCCCTCACTACAAGTGACCCAATCATAAATCATTTATAGTGTATCTCTGACTTGATAAATTTCTAAAGTATTTCTTAATTAACAACAAAATGGAGCACACCAACTTAATGTACGAGCCGAAACAATCGCTGGATAGCAAACAAAGGGGGCAACACAATGAAGCAATCCCCTGTATTAACCAGGTAACCAATTAAACTTCCACTCCTGATAAGGTATTTCCATTAAGCCTCAACTGAGCATAACCCTCATGTTTAGTTGCCACCTGAGTTATCACCCTGAACAACCCGCCATTGTAAGTCAAATTAAAAAGAGGATGGGACAAAACAAACATCACGCTCCTTGTGCCAAAAGAGCAATTAATAAAAGCAGAAAACATACAGTGCAACCATCTAAGCTCCACAAATAATTGCTAAAAAATAAAAGCTCCACATTAGAAAGATTGACTAATCCATACCATGTGGCATTGGAAATACTACTTTATTGTAAATAGTATTAGTAATGTCTTATTTTAGCAGGAATTCAATTACAAACAGGACCACAACGATTGATTCAAAATTATTACCACTTTACCAGATACTCGTTATCTATTACCAGACTAGTTGGTAATTCTGCCTAAACATTGAAGTCTTAAACGGTAACAACAAGCAATGACTAACCTGTTTTCTTAGTCTCAATGGTGCAGTAGCCTCTTGGTCATAATTTTCACTCTGAGTATCAATATGCAAATCTACTTCAACTTCTGAAGTCAATGGCTTCAAACGGATCTGATATATCATAATTGGTTTAGCTTAGTGAAATAAATTGAATGTTGAATAATAGAAAGTGAATACAGAAAAGAACATAAACAATTACAACAGTTGCACCTCTTTGCATGTCTCATGTAACTTCAAAGGACGCCAAGATGGTCTCAGGGGATATTCCATAACGTACAGCTGTGATATTCGATAATGATACACCAAACGGAATTCAGAGTTAACTATAGTGACAACAAAATAAAATGTGCAAAAGGACACCAACATTTCAACATTCTGTAATGCAACAAGAAGTCAGTGGGTTGCGAGGAATATTAAAATTGATCTCCCAAAGTCAAATTGTTAACTTTGTAGATTTTGACATGATCCATACTCATCAAGATTTCCATATATATATATGGCAGAAATGTGGTCAAAATGAAATATACAACAATAAACACTTTAAACTTCTTTATGGAAGTTTATACGATTCAAAATAACGAGTGCAAGCATGCAGAAATGATGTGGCAAGTAGCTTTCCTGACATGTTAGATCAGTTAAAGAGCCGAATAAACTGCAATGATCTAGAACACAAAACACAACCTACCAAAAGTAAGACTCAAAAGAACTAAAACCATGATAGGAAAACGTGCAATGCCTAGGGTAGACAGAAATCTGACGTTTGTTGATTGGGACTGGGAATTTTTGGTGGGATGGAAATGGTATGTTGGCACAAACCTCCCGCCAGACACTTGCTGGGAATGAGGTGCAATTGAATTTTTAGTTGAAGTTGAATACATCTCCATAATCCATCATATCTTGCATTAACATATCCTATGAACTATATCCAATCCCTATGATTTCCCACTACCAAAACCCATCATTAAATAGTGGCAAAGAATTTTTATTTTCATGAATTCCCTAGTAGTCTTAAAACCCAATTCCGCCATTATCCAATATTGAGTAAAGTAAAAAGAAGGGGAAACACGTATCCCTAGTATAGTACCACTTAGACTGAACTAAATCATCGAAAATTGCGGAAATTAACCAATAGCAAATTTCGCATCCAAAGCAGTGCAATCGCGAGGGGCAGATGAGTTTCTTCGGGGCATTACCTTGGTGTGGTCGTCGCAGGTTTTGGGCGTGTAGTACACGTCGATCTCCCGCACCACGGAGTCCTCCTCGTCACCATCAGCTCCAGGATGGTCGGCGTCCGAACCCACCATGTACTCATCCGCGCCATCCTCCGGCATCGCGGCCACCGGGGCGGGGTTCTCGGCCTCATTGGCCCCGGGGTCGGAGCGGAGGGAAGCGAGGGTTGAAGCGGAGGCAAGGGCGGGCGAGGGAAAGAGGGGCTCCTTGTCCCCGGTAGCCGTTCTGCCGTCCGCCATGTCGAGGTCAGTGGAACCGTCGGCGGTCGCCATGCCGCCGGTGGGTTGAGATCAGGGCCGTGTTTTTGGTTTTGTTTTTCTTTTGCGAGAGGATAATAAAAGGGTATAAAGACTTTATTCCGACCGTGCTAGTGAGTGTTTTCCTGTGTTCTCCTCAACGGGTGACCGTATGTTCTCCTGTGTTTTCTTATTAGCTTTCTTGCTGGGATGCTATGGTGAAAGGTCATGCTAGTTGTGTACCCTGCTGTTTCTGCAACAAGCTTATTGCAATTTCGCTTGGCGCTATGAAAATCTATGGAGAACTCGGTCTTTTAGTGAGCTCTCTGTAAGGAGAACCTGGTCTAGCCAAAATTTTCAGCAACCGGAGTAGATTTACTGAATGATTTGTCATTCCCTACATTCCATACAGATATCTGAAATATGTAAAAAAGCATATTCGTTAATCGTTATAGTTAAAATTATATCTAACTTGAAATATGTACATCAGATTTTTATTCGTTATATTTAAGATCATATCAAACTTGAGATATGTACATCAGATTTGAATTAACAATCATATTGTGAAAAATGCTTATGTAATTTTGTAAAAGGCATACCTACCATGATCGGTTCACAGCATTAGTTACAAAACTAGAAAGGATGCGTTGCAATTGCCGCGCTCTTTTGACGTGGAAACAGCAGGAGAGGCTCCCACTGCATATATTAAAAGAAGGCCAAATAAACTGTACATAGTCCAGTGGACCAAAGGAAATAAATGAAAAGAAAACAAAGGGCAAGAAAAAATAAAGCTATACACGATGGCCAGAACTAGAAAACTGGGGATTGACCCCATCCAGCCAGGAAAGGATAAGATGAGGCTCCCACTGCATATATTAAAAGAAGGCCAAATAAACTGTATAGAGTCCAGAGGACCAAAGCAAATAAACGAAAAGAAAACAAAGAGCAAGAAACATAAAGCTATACACGATGGCCGGAACTAGGAAAACTAGGGATTGACCCCATCCAGCCAGGAAAGGATAAGATCCTTGATGGAGTTATTAGTTCTATGAATTTGCAGCTTGATTTCCTCCTGAAAAGCAAGCCACCAAGACTGTATAGTTGGGGCTCTGTCTTAAAAAATGAGGCCATTTCTTTGTTTCCAGATATGCCATGCTGCCAAGATGAATATTTCCATAAAGTATGGATTAATGTATTGTTTCTTCGCTGAACTAGGAAAACTAGGGATTGACCCCATCCAGCCAGGAAAGGATAAGATCCTTGATGGAGTTATTAGTTCTATGAATTTGCAGCTTGATTTCCTCCTGAAAAGCAAGCCACCAAGACTGTATAGTTGGGGCTCTGTCTTAAAAAATGAGGCCATTTCTTTGTTTCCAGATATGCCATGCTGCCAAGATGAATATTTCCATAAAGTATGGATTGATGTACTGTTTCTTCGCTTCTTCCAGCATCTTGAAGAACTCAAGGTTCATATGCCATTGAACGCCAAGGACTGCCCAGCATTCTCTGCTGTATTGGCACTCAAAGAACAGATGGAAGGCTGTTTCTTCAGTGTTGATGTTGCACAAGATACAGTTGTAATTGTTTCCTTCAACTGGACAGTGTTTCCTTCTTAGAATATTCCTTGTATTTAGTCGATCCATAAAAAGCAGCCATGTGAATATCTTGACTTTTTTAGAGCACTTTGTTTTCCACAGCCATTTGAATGGTGGAGGTGGCCTTAATGCTAGGAAAGGAATTGAATAAAACTTTGCTGTGGAGTATTTGCTAGACCCCCAAATGTAATGCCATTCATCAAATTGATGTGCCTGAGTCAACTATATCTGTTGTATGATGCTATTTAGTACTTGAAGTTCCTGATACGCTTCAGTGCTGAGCGGTAAATGAAAGTTGGCAACAATTTCCTGATTTTGCAAGTATGTTGCCACTGATACTTTGATGTTCTTCGCATATGAATATAACCTTGGTAGTTCATCCCTCAAGTAATGATCATCCCACCTATCATTCCAGAGCATAACAGAAGATCCATCACCCACTCTGCAGGATGTTATTCCTCGGAAATGATCACTGAATGACATAACATCCTTCCACCACAATGACCCTTTTTGTACTGTTTCATGTGGAATTTGGCCTTGCGAGTAATATGTGTGCCAGATCAAGTTAACCCACCGTACATCTTTTCTGTTATAAAATTTATCTAGATGCTTTAAGAGCAAGGCTTCATTCTGAATTTTGAGGTTTTTGATCCCCAATCCACCTTTATGCTTCGGTATTATGCACTTTTCCCATGCTACCAGTGCCTTTCCTCTTGCATCCATTTCTCTTCCTCTTCCTCTCCATAATGCTGCTCTTGACAATTTGTCAATGTGGTCAATTACTATCACCTGTAGCTTCTGAGTGCACATGGCATATACTGGCACTGATCTAATTGCTGAATTTATGTAAGTGACTCGTCCAGATAGCGCTAGAAAGGTACTAGTTGCAGACAGCTTTCTTTCAATTTTGTTGATCAGTGGTGCATTATCCTCTACAGTCTTATTGTATTTTTTTGTTTTGGTGACTCCTGTGGTTAAATCAGCATAAATAAATTTATTGAATATATATTGGAGGTACAATTTGGTAGAAATCTTGTTGGGACTTGGACAAAGCTGTTATGTGACCCTTCTTATTACCTTATATGACATTTTAGAACTCTATTACGATGGATATATGAGCAATTTTAGTTTTTGTGCATGCACAACGTTGCATCTGAACATCCATGTTATACTTTTGGATAGATTTATAGGGAATCAACGATTCAAGTTTTTAATCAAGGGCAGCTAACAATGAAGAGAACAGCTGAGCTCGGTGGCAACTTTGAGATGGCTTTCAGTTGTATTTAATTCTGTCATGGTGAAGCCAGAATGATAGAGGTGTCCAACGGCGCTTGTGAGATATGTATAGGTGGTAAACTTATTTAGTAAAGATTTATATATAAGGATAAACTGATCACCTACAGTTTCAGCATATCAAGGTGCAGTTATATATGTCCTTTACCGATATCAATGTGCAGTTGTGTGAATTATACTGTCCACTGCATTTTGCGCATGCTTTGTCAGTTGTCAGGCATTGGGATGTAGCATCTAAAAGCCATTAATTATAAAGGAGAGCGAATGATCAATTACAACACATGTATTAGAAATAAAGAAATGTGTAATTGGCTGAACACCTTATAATAGTAAAAAGAAAAATGCATGTAGTGAGATCAATAGAATTTTTCAAAGTCACCAGTTGTTCACAAGTAGGATATGGGCATTGTATATAGTTAATTTAAGGTACAAAATTCATAGGCAAGACAAAACTTGATAACCATCTTATATTAAATCAAATGCTCTCCGCATGCATAAAGGAAAGTTATTTAATCACTATAGAAGTCAGTTAAGTATTCAATATTTACAGCTTTCCAGTTGTATGAATGGTAGCCAAGATCCCCTAAATGTATCAAGAGCATGGCCTGATAATATCAGAGTGAACAGAAAAGGTTGTGCTTACTACACTTTGTGCTAGGCTGACATTTCAGCAAACAGTTCAAGAGAATGGAGGTAGACAGAGAAGGAGGTTAACATACAATGCTACTTAGATCATTAGAGAGTAACAATTAGTTTTACTCATATTATCAACAGACTGAGAATATTCTCTGAGATGCACTCTGTCGAGTTAAACAGGAATGGAGAGAAAAGAAAATTGGAAACTCATATACCCTCGCTAACACGTCGTAGCAGAATCAAGCTTGCCTGCTGTAACACCCCAGCCCAGAGTACGGCTCCAGGCCCGTACGGCTGTAGCGCGGACCTCACCTTACAATAGCAACTCTTACGCTTTCGTCCTCGCTTCGCGTAAAAGGGTTAACCCGGTTACTTCTGCACCCTAGACTGGGTATTTAAGTTGGTCATGCTCTCTCTAAATTTTCAATGTGGGACTAAACCCATGCACACTAGCACCACATGCCTAGTTGCATATTGGGCCGAATCTATTTGGGCTGGGCTTTCACACCTGCCGATAATTCATATACCATGTAAACAGGAAACATGAATGACGGATTTGACCAACTACCTTATGCTAGCTGCAACTGAATCCGAATCTTAAATCACATACAACTTAAATACTCTGAATGCAGTTGCACGGCCTGATGGTCTCCCCGCATATTCTGATTCAGTTGTTCTGAAAGCAGCACCAGACTTCCCATGTCATCTTGTGGCTCTGAGCAAACCTCGTCATTCAATACTTGGATTCTTGCAACCACGTAGGGCCTTTTCCTTATGATCTCCATGAATTGGACGCGATCTACACCAACACAGGTTAGGAAAAACCAGTCGTCGATGAGCTGCTCATACTCGATAACCTGAAAAATGCACCCAGCATATGCCATCTTGCCATTTTTCGCAGAGTAGATGACCCTAAACTTGAGACGAAAAGACCACTGAGAGGCACAGGTCGATGGGGATTTCAGTTATCTGATCCTTCTTGGACTGAACTACCTCATCTATGCAGCCGTGCAGATTGGCTCTGCATTTTAGGACTGAGTTGCTACTCTTTTGGTGCTTCTTCGCGGCAATTCTAGGGTTGGGTCTCAGTGAAAATTTTGGCTTGTAAGAAGGTGAGGATGGACTGAAATTGTAGCTGCCTGGCCTTGCTAAACTGATGGTACTTGCATGGTTTTGAGAGCCATATATATGTGTATGGTAAACTCTTGCAGTGCGTTCAGCACTATTTGCAAACATCATAAAACAGGAGCAACTTGGACAACTAGGGTGATAAGGCGCGCTCCGCCACGCCCATTTGAGCCCCTTGCGTTAAGACCTTGTAGCTTTTCTTCTTCGTTTTTTTTTCTTTCTAAACGTCGTCTGTATTTCGATGGGATTTTCTTAGCTGGGCCTGGTGTGCAGCATCCATGGATTCGTGAGGCCTATAGAACGAAAACGAATCAAGTATCGGAACCCAGAGTTGTTGGTTGTCCAGCCACCGAGCCACGTAGGGCTCTCTTTGTTGTAATAACGCTATTGACAATAGAGAACAACGTACAAAATAGACAAGAGGCAAGACATAATATAGGGTGGAGCCTTCCCTTTATTATTCTGAATAAACTTGTAATTACAAAGCTAGAGGTACTCCACTATTTATATGCAGGGTGGAGGTCCTCCTTTCCTACTAGGATAGAAACTCTTTTGGTAAATTGCCCACACCTGGACTTAGACTGGGATAGTTTCTTCTAGAACTTCCTTTCTTAGTCCAGCTAGAGTTATTATTATAACACTCCCCCTTGGGTATTTTACGCACATGTCTCACTAAAAACTCCTTCATAAAAACCCAGTGGAAAAAATGGAGAAAAGAGTACATGGTACCGTAGCTCTTAATTGCACACATTGCCTCGTTAAAAACCTCTTCTTTTGAGAAACCTTCAGGTAAAAACTCAAATGAGAGAAAAAGAGTACTGATCAATTACAACACATGTATTAGAAATAAAGAAATGTGTAATTGGCTGAACACCTTATAATAGTAAAAAGAAAAATGCATGTAGTGAGATCAATAGAATTTTTCAAAGTCACCAGTTGTTCACAAGTAGGATATGGGCATTGTATATAGTTAATTTAAGGTACAAAATTCATAGGCAAGACAAAACTTGATAACCATCTTATATTAAATCAAATGCTCTCCGCATGCATAAAGGAAAGTTATTTAATCACTATAGAAGTCAGTTAAGTATTCAATATTTACAGCTTTCCAGTTGTATGAATGGTAGCCAAGATCCCCTAAATGTATCAAGAGCATGGCCTGATAATATCAGAGTGAACAGAAAAGGTTGTGCTTACTACACTTTGTGCTAGGCTGACATTTCAGCAAACAGTTCAAGAGAATGGAGGTAGACAGAGAAGGAGGTTAACATACAATGCTACTTAGATCATTAGAGAGTAACAATTAGTTTTACTCATATTATCAACAGACTGAGAATATTCTCTGAGATGCACTCTGTCGAGTTAAACAGGAATGGAGAGAAAAGAAAATTGGAAACTCATATACCCTCGCTAACACGTCGTAGCAGAATCAAGCTTGCCTGCTGTAACACCCCAGCCCAGAGTACGGCTCCAGGCCCGTACGGCTGTAGCGCGGACCTCACCTTACAATAGCAACTCTTACGCTTTCGTCCTCGCTTCGCGTAAAAGGGTTAACCCGGTTACTTCTGCACCCTAGACTGGGTATTTAAGTTGGTCATGCTCTCTCTAAATTTTCAATGTGGGACTAAACCCATGCACACTAGCACCACATGCCTAGTTGCATATTGGGCCGAATCTATTTGGGCTGGGCTTTCACACCTGCCGATAATTCATATACCATGTAAACAGGAAACATGAATGACGGATTTGACCAACTACCTTATGCTAGCTGCAACTGAATCCGAATCTTAAATCACATACAACTTAAATACTCTGAATGCAGTTGCACGGCCTGATGGTCTCCCCGCATATTCTGATTCAGTTGTTCTGAAAGCAGCACCAGACTTCCCATGTCATCTTGTGGCTCTGAGCAAACCTCGTCATTCAATACTTGGATTCTTGCAACCACGTAGGGCCTTTTCCTTATGATCTCCATGAATTGGACGCGATCTACACCAACACAGGTTAGGAAAAACCAGTCGTCGATGAGCTGCTCATACTCGATAACCTGAAAAATGCACCCAGCATATGCCATCTTGCCATTTTTCGCAGAGTAGATGACCCTAAACTTGAGACGAAAAGACCACTGAGAGGCACAGGTCGATGGGGATTTCAGTTATCTGATCCTTCTTGGACTGAACTACCTCATCTATGCAGCCGTGCAGATTGGCTCTGCATTTTAGGACTGAGTTGCTACTCTTTTGGTGCTTCTTCGCGGCAATTCTAGGGTTGGGTCTCAGTGAAAATTTTGGCTTGTAAGAAGGTGAGGATGGACTGAAATTGTAGCTGCCTGGCCTTGCTAAACTGATGGTACTTGCATGGTTTTGAGAGCCATATATATGTGTATGGTAAACTCTTGCAGTGCGTTCAGCACTATTTGCAAACATCATAAAACAGGAGCAACTTGGACAACTAGGGTGATAAGGCGCGCTCCGCCACGCCCATTTGAGCCCCTTGCGTTAAGACCTTGTAGCTTTTCTTCTTCGTTTTTTTTTCTTTCTAAACGTCGTCTGTATTTCGATGGGATTTTCTTAGCTGGGCCTGGTGTGCAGCATCCATGGATTCGTGAGGCCTATAGAACGAAAACGAATCAAGTATCGGAACCCAGAGTTGTTGGTTGTCCAGCCACCGAGCCACGTAGGGCTCTCTTTGTTGTAATAACGCTATTGACAATAGAGAACAACGTACAAAATAGACAAGAGGCAAGACATAATATAGGGTGGAGCCTTCCCTTTATTATTCTGAATAAACTTGTAATTACAAAGCTAGAGGTACTCCACTATTTATATGCAGGGTGGAGGTCCTCCTTTCCTACTAGGATAGAAACTCTTTTGGTAAATTGCCCACACCTGGACTTAGACTGGGATAGTTTCTTCTAGAACTTCCTTTCTTAGTCCAGCTAGAGTTATTATTATAACACTCCCCCTTGGGTATTTTACGCACATGTCTCACTAAAAACTCCTTCATAAAAACCCAGTGGAAAAAATGGAGAAAAGAGTACATGGTACCGTAGCTCTTAATTGCACACATTGCCTCGTTAAAAACCTCTTCTTTTGAGAAACCTTCAGGTAAAAACTCAAATGAGAGAAAAAGAGTACAATGTTTAATTCTTTAAGAATTTACTATGTTGGCTTCTAGACCATAGTGATAGGGATTATGTGCTCAAAGAAATTCTCCCCCTGATCTGTACACTTCTCTAAGTCATCTCATACCAATACAGCCTAAGCTTTGGCAGGTAGGGCCCTAGTGATCAAATCTCCTAGATTTTCACATGAGGGAATATGAGTCACCATAATCTCTTCATTCTATTGCATTCCATGCATGGAGAAGATTTAGGTGTAATGTTCTTTATGACATGTAATTATTTAGGGCTTCACGCACTCTAGTGCTACATGTATTCAGTACACGGTGAGTGATTCATCTAAGTGCATTCTTAATATGCCATCTACAGAATGGTGCTTTCCAAATGATCTATATAGAGAAGATTATGATCATCGTTATTCTTAATCCAATTACACCCTCCGATGTCGCATACAGGGCGATGATTTACAAATGATCTAAATTTGTAGTCTATCAAGATTCAAGACAAGATTTGACCATTGTTATCCTTCAATCAATCTTGATTTTCTCTTAGGAATAATCACCATCAATATTCCATTACCTTACAGGGTAACGTAGAAAATCATAATTCTTATGCTAGCTTGTACTTTCAGAGTACACGTACTATGATTCTCATATAGTCGGGTCTATATTCATTTTTGGAATATATGGTGTTATTCAAGATTCGATTGGCAAATCATTTCATTACTTTATCCCTTCAAGGATATTATTCTTCGAAAATGATTCACTGCTGTGAATACTTTCTCTCTTTTACAAGAGGCTCTGTAAGAGACTTTTCTCTTCGGGAATTATTCATTGTCCTTCGAGGATCTAGTTATTTGGATCTATAGAATCCTATGACTAACTGCATATTCTATCATCATTTATAGTTTTCCAAAGTTTGTAGCAGAACTTCATTCATAGTATGAGAATATCAGTCCTTCAGAGACTTATGGACCATATACTTTCACCATTATGATCCATATCCTCAATTGCATTCTTCATAAACCCGATAGTAACGCTACAAGTGTCTTTGCCATGGACTTTGATGTCGGATCCAGGTTCTCTTCTTCATGAGAGAAACAATTTGCAATTTATGAGGAGATGTTGTACAACTTTTCTTCTATTCTCATATTCTTCGATTATTCTGCATTCCCAACACTTCTGTGTGCACAATTGTTTTGGGTGCTCATCTTCTTGATGATGACCTCTTTTCATGAGGTTCTTGATCCTACTTCAAGAGGTGGAGGAGTCATGCTTCTTCCGTGCATGAATATATTCAATTGACAAGTATCCATTGATTTAGAATCCAAAGGCGTCCCAATTGGTTTTTTTCATCAATGACAAACAAATCGATCGGTGATATAAGCACAAGCGTCCTTCTGATATATCACATGTGGTATTCGGTTTACTTCGTGTAAACTTATCTTCTAGATGACTTATGGATACTCTTCTTTTCAAGATTATTCTGGCATCATATCTCTTTAGGAGGATATTTAGTGCGTGTTAATGTACGGCATTCTTCTCATTCTCCCCCTAATGCCAACATTATAGCGTACAATCTCATGTGATATCCCCTATCATAGGCATTCATTTGACATAACGTGTAGGTTATATCACCAATCTTCAAGTGGAAGCCCATTCATGTATGCAAGATGGTGAAAATATTTGCTGAATATTCACACACTTATGATAATATTATGCAGTGAGCAAGACATGCTCTCAATTAAAGATGGAGCAATTCTATCATGTCGGAAAAACAACGATAGTGTCTAGCTTCTTTTCATCGCAACAAAATTGGATTTAATTGTGTAAATCACAAACTCCAATTGAAACACTTCAAGTTCAAATAAACACTTCAAGGTAAAAGAAACTACAAGTTTCATAATGTTAAAACATGCAAGGAATTTTGTTTTTCTATATGATTGCCGTATTAGACTTGCAGGTCTATTTCATAAACAATTCAACTAGCCAATTCAATTTTATTATCATCGAGTTTCTGCACAACTCATTAGTCAATCTATTCATCTAATTCTACGTACTCACATTCATTTGAGTACATCCCATATTCAGACCACTTTTCTCCCCTTGATCTCGACCTTCATGATCAGACTAACTGATAACTACTAGTTTCAGTCGTTTATGTGCATTCGGTGCACAATTCAAGATGCAACATAGAGGTTAGAAAACCTTAGTTGCATGCAAGGAGTGTAGTGTCAACTCAATGGAGTGTCACATTCGTTATGACATTCAATCCATAAGTACGGGATAGCGCTAATAGTAAATAACCATAGTGCAAGCGCAAAATAGAACATAGATATAAAAACCATGCAATATTATTAATTGCTAATATTAATGGCGTGCGAGCCAACTCATTAGTGCAGATTGTGTTTTCTTCTTGAAATTTGTACACAACTCAAATGATAGATTGATTTCAAAGGCTATGCTTCAAGCAACACATGTACATGTG
>LAPY01001657.1:94509-105878 GCA_000970635.1 Eragrostis tef
GGGCGGGAGCCGTACGCGGCTCGGTGGTCGGCGGCGAGGTCCGGCTCGTCGCCGACGAGCTAGGGTTGAGAGGCGACTGGACTTGCGGGCCCATGTGCTCCTCGATCCGGCGAGTTGCGGGTAGGCTAGGGTTAGGGTTAGGTTTTCTGCCCTTCCTTGACTTGCTATGATGCATGTATGTTGTGCCGGTGACTTGCAAGTCGCCGGGTTTGTACATGAGGTGGTCGCGGCGTTGCTTGCCGGCGACGGTGGCGTCTACAAGCCCCACCACTGTGTGTATGCGATGCAATTCAATTCGGTGATCCCTAACAACACTAGATGTAGGGATGCAATAAACTCAATTTAGAAAAACTAAGGCCAGATACAAGGGAATTTCGATCCATGGCTGCAACAAGCCATTACGATCAATGCTACGAGGTCATCAGTAAATTTACCTTGTAATTTCATTGCATGTACATTCACTGGTCACTATCGCGTAGGATAGACCAAGGACTTAAACCGCGTATGGCGTATACATAGCAAGGCTTCAGTTGAGAAGTCCTAATCTTTCTGATCCTATCAGCTTCGTGTTGGCGTGGACGTCAAGGTCGTCGAGAACGGAAATTGAGGCGGCTCGATACCCGAGGTCGGTGCGGATCATGAGGCGTGACACGCTTCCCGAGGTGGCGACTTCGGCTTCCCGTCCATGTGCTTCTCCAAAATCCGCCCCTTCTCTTTCTTTGGCTGCCTGTTGCCACACGCGGAGGCCGCATGCCATTTGTCTCCGCCGCTGAAGCGCATTCATCCGTGACCCAGCCTCGTTCCCATCGTCATGTTCATCCCCTGCTCTCCAAAAATAAATCCCCACTACAGCCACAGGTGGGCTTCTTCCTTCACTTGTTCCTCTAGCTCGCATCGCAAGTGGGAGTCACGGGCTCCTTCCTCGCCGACGCGAGGGCATTGCTTCCTGGTCTCCAACAACTCAGTCCAGCCCTCAATCTCCTGAAACACCCCATTTCAGTTTCCCTCCCTCTACAAATGCGGCACAAGTGACCTTGCCACCTGGTGCCGCGACCGATGAAGAGACGGGCAGGGAAAGCAAAGCCTGCAGCGTCCGATCGACATTGGCGTTGGTCCTCGGGGGGGCCGGTAGGTCGTCTAGTTCCTCTCTCTACCGGTGATTGAGGCTGCTCCCCTGGTGGCACCGTTTCTGTGTTGCCGCCTGCGCCACCTCCCCCTGTCTCCTCTTGCATTGTCGCAATGCCTTCCGTGTGCGCTGGCGAACGAACCTCCTAGTGTGAAAACCAGGCCTGGACACGAGTCGGCATTGCGTCGATGGCGGGCACAACCCAAGCTCGACGGGAGCCCACTAGCATGCTCACGATGTCACAACCCACGGCTGGCCCATCGGCGGGCGCTGGCCTGTTGTCGGCACCGACGTACGGATGCGATATGGTGGCCGACGTACGGATGCGATATGGTGGCCGAACGAGGTGTCCACGCCGCTCTGAAATCGACGCGGCCTCACGCGAGGCGACGAGTACGCTGTTGGGGGGGGGGGGGGGGGGGGGATTACTATGATAGAATTACGTCTTCTATGCAACAATAGCACAACTTTGAACAATCAGGATCGATGCTGGACACGTCAGTGTATATACCATAACAAAGTTTCAGAGATAAAACTGCTAGTATTAAAAAGTATAATAGCAAGCTAACATGTTTGAGAAAATAAATGTCAATACTAACAGCCACCATAATGAGGTGCCTGCAGGAGCCAAAACTGCATTTGCAGAACAGGATACGAACAGTTTAAAAGATACTCTAATCCTAGCAAATTATCCGAATAAAGGAGGCACACAAGGGTTCTAGTGAATGCAGCAATAAATAAAAAGGTCTTATGGTCAGACAATCTAATGTTAAGGAATTATGTAGCTGGATAACTCGGTAAGGTTCTTACTCTATCATTCGTTTCGGGGCACACATATTTTCTAGCAGCTAACCTGAGAATTAGGTTCAACTACGAGGCTGCTACGTGCTATAATTAAGATCCTACCATCTCGATAACTCGGACGTGACGGATTGCAAAGGCCTGAACACGCCTGTCACACGTGGGGCTACCGTCCTCCATGGGTTACGGGCAGACCAGGGATAACTTTGGGTCTAAACACCACGTTTACACCTATCGTTGCAACTAGCGAGGTAACCAATAAGCTAGTCAACATAGCAAGTATCTAAATAAATAAATACTTACTATATATCTGAAATCCACAAATGAATAGAGCAGAATACCTTACTTCATTATCCGACCAATAATATCTTTACATGTTGCCCGGCCTGGAAGACCTGGTAGACTACTCCCAGGCAGGAAGCATACCCGAGGTGAAGTAGAAGTAGAGCCCCGACATCCTCCGAGAACTCTGACTCTCCTTCCCTCTCACTCACTCACTACTACAGTAGCGCTTCCCTACTAAAAGAAACTAAATGAAGTATGTATCAAGGTGCAAGTTGTTCTGGAGCTAGTGAGAGGTATTTATAGGGTCTTTAGGACATGTGGCATCTTATAGCAGAGGATGGAGTGGCAGGCGCGCCAAGTTAGGCCGGCCGGCCGTCCATTGTGGCGGCTCGCCACCGCCTTTGTCCTGGACGTCCCAGATTGCTTCCTGATGGCGGTTGGATGGTCGGTTGCTTCGTGGGGGCGGTAGAGTTAGCGTGGCCTTCACGTTTAGGCCCAATAGCCCATCTTCTAGTAAGTCGGTTGATTCCTGTTGGACCGGGCCTTGGTTTGGACGTGGTGGAGTAGTGGAGGCCTTGCTGGGAGAAGCTTTGCTGCAGGTGGAGCCTGAGTAGGCCGGCCGGCCTATAATTGTGCCGGCCAGTGTACTTTTCCTCCATTTCTCTATGATTTTTGTTGTATTTCCTTCATGCATCAAATATCTCACCAAAACTCGTGGAAAGCCATTATTGTGAAAGAATGTTTACTTTATTCTTGAATGATGGCTTTTATTGATGGTGTTGGAGGTGTAAAATTGGTAAAATTACACCGTCAATAGTGAGCTACCGGCGGCGGCGGCGCTCGAACCTTTTGTAGAGGCGTGCGGGAGACCGGAGATGGTGGAAGGACTTTTTTTTGTTTTGCATTTTGAGAAGGGTCTAGATGTTAGTAGACGACTGGTGGAAGGACCGGAATTTAGTTTCAGTTCTGAGAAGGGTCTAGATGCAAGATCATAAATGAAGGTGGAAGGACCGGGACTTAGTTTCTCTTTCGCAAAGGGTCTAGATGCAAGGTATGCTAAGGTAAATCTAACGTCTTGTGTTTCTCAGGGACTTGATCCGATGGCTAATAATGCATGGATGACATGGCACGGCTATTTTCCAAGAAAACACACGCGTTTTAGAAGAATAGAGATATGTCAAAAGCATATGTAGTATTTGTAAAAAAGCATCTCTGGTATATGTAAGAGGCAATAAATATATAATGCATTTTAAAAAAGCATGTTTTAGATTGAGAAAGTTGCATTGTATTTGTACACAGTACTATGCTTATTAGCTATGCACTAGTAACAATGTACGTGCGACACACACGTATCTAAAAGGCTCAAAACGATAGATGCTCTATTTTTTTTAATTCAACTATTTTGCTGGCAACATACAAAAAATTCAGATAATTTGTTAAATTGTAAAGTATAATGACTTCTCATAGCAATGTGAACAATACACAGGATTTTCATCATCGTTTTGAATAAATAATTAAAATTTTCTTTTAACAAAAATGCCTACGAATACACAGGATTTGGCACCAGAACTCCATTAGACTGATTAACCATTTGTAAAGGAAAAATGAGAATAATTCAACACTCAACATGCATGGCAAGTCCAATGCTAAGGCACCACGTTCCTTTTCATCATCAATATGAAAAGAAAAGTTGTACAAGGCCTTCGTTCTTTATTCACCTCAAGATAATGAAATTCTATAATACTAGATTGTCAATGCAGATATCACACAGTGGTAACAATCTGGTAAAAGCAACACCAGAACAAATAATTATGAGGTTGCTTTTCTTTTAATCTGTAGTCATAATATGACATAACGACAGTTCTCTCACTTTACTGAGCTAAACTATTTGGCAAAAACAACTCTGAGATACACAAAACTGAAAGCTCATATGGTCCATAGTTATTTTCAGCACAACCCATGCGGAAACAATTTGCCGAAACAACATGAAGATCACAACAATATGCCATGTGGAAACAACCTGCCGAGACAATATGAAATCCACTTTTTCTGAATGTTGAGATGGTAGGAAATCCCAGAATATTCCGCAGTATTCCACCTCTGCTAGTTTCACGAACACTAAACTGCATCAAAATGCCAAGTGGAAATCACAAAATAACACAATTTGATGACATTTTCTAACTACAAAGCCGCACTTTTTTTAAGTGGAAGGGAGCTTTATTAGAATCAACTAGGTTCATTACAAACTGATGCAACAAGGCGATTGTCCACAATCAGGTTCTGAATACAATCAGGAATAAAACAACACAATTTGATGACATTTTCTTACTACAAAACCAGAGTGAGACTTATTGGGTACCAATGCACGTACGTCATGTACGTGTCTAAAAGACTCAAACGTTAACAAAAATACCTAATTAAAGTGAACAAAATTTATGACAGTGAAAAAAAATCAAAACAACAAAGACGCAATGTGCTAATTTGAACTCTAATGTCGAAATGACCCATATGCTCCACGTCTCTATCCAAAGTATTCTATCACTAATAAATGAGTGCTAATGTGATTCCTCATTCCTCAATAGTTATCTGTTAGCTAGGGTCATGTACGACACAATTCACCATCAATATAAACATTCATAGTGGTTTCTAAACATAAGTAACAGAACAATATCGTAATGAAAGCAAATAGTGTGGTGAATTACAAAGGCCAATCAATACTAACTCAATTGATAAGTTCATGAAAAACATAATGCTTCATTACATGCCCTATAGTGTTTTAAGCATGAGATGTTGTTCAAATGCAATACCAAGATTGGACATGCGAAATCTCCGTTTTGTCTTGATCAATGGAAATATTCATGGTATGGCCATCCTCAAGTCCCACGATACATCCTAACTGAACACAGTAAAACAATGGTCAACACAGCATCCTCAATAATTAGTTTAGACCCAATTAAAGAATTAAGTATATCCCCATTGAGCTTGCTGCCACACTTGTGTAAGCAAGTTTTCTTTGGAACCAATATGCAGGCAGAAAAATGTCTCAAGAAAGAAGTGAGTAAAATTTTTTACATCAGAAAAATGGAAATAAAGATGAGAAAATACCAGACTTTAAGGAATACCCTCAACATTCACTGGCCTCTTTTTGCATGCTTGTTATGTACTAACTTTACGTGCTTGGAGAAGTTTTTGTTGACAAATATCCAACATAAAGAGTACAAAAACAAATCAGAGTTTAGGATTGTCAGATAAAATAAATAATTGGAGAAATTTTGCTAGTAGCTTTACAAAACACACAGTAGGAGTTAGAAAAAAGAAACATAACAAATTTAAGAAACAGCTGACCAACTGGAAGGTTGAATAATCTAACCACAGCCATTGCATAGGAACATACCACCACTACCAGAATAATTCATCTTGACCGAAGATCACTCTTGCGTGACAGTGAAAAAAAAATTCAAGACAACAAAGACGCAATGTGCTAATTTGAACTCTAATGTTGAAAGGAGCCATATGCTCCACGACTCTATCCAAAGTATTCTATCACTAAAAAATGAGTGCTAATGTGATTCCTCATTCCTCAATAGTTATCTGTTAGCTAGGGTCATGTACGACACAATTCACCATCAATATAAACATTCATAGTGGTTTCTAAACATAAGTAACAGAACAATATTGTAATGAAAGCAAATAGTGTGGTGAATTACAAAGGCCAATCAATACTTACTCAATTGATAAGTTCATGAAAAACATGATGCTTCAGTACATGCCCGTATAGGTGTTTTAAGCATGAGATGTTGTTCAAATGCAATACCAAGATTCAACATGCGAAATCTCTGTTTTGTCTTGATCAATGGGAATATTCATGGTATGGCCATCCCCATGTCCCATGATACATCCTAACTGAACACAGTAAAACAATGGTCAACACAGCATCCTCAATAATTAGTTTAGACCCAATTAAAGAATTAAGTATATCCCCATTGAGCTTGCTGCCACACTTGTGTAAGCAAGTTTTCTTTGGAACCAATATGCAGGCAGAAAAATGTCTCAAGAAAGAAGTGAGTAAAATTTTTTACATCAGAAAAATGGAAATAAAGATGAGAAAATACCAGACTTTAAGGAATACCCTCAACATTCACTGGCCTCTTTTTGCATGCTTCTTATGTGCTAATTTTACGTGCTTGGAGAAATTTTTGCTGACAAATATCCATCAGAAAGAGTACAAAAACAAATCAGAGTTTAGGATTGTCAGATAAAATAAATAATTGGAGAAATTTTGCTAGTAGCTTTACAAAACACACAGTAGGAGTTAGAAAAAAGAAACATAACAAATTTAAGAAACAGCTGACCAACTGGAAGGTTGAATAATCTAACCACAGCCATTGCATAGGAACATACCACCACTACCAGAATAATTCATCTTGGCCGAAGATCTCTTGCATCCCTCGAAAAAAAAAGATCACTCTTGAAGAATCTAACCTCGGTAGTGCTAAACACAGCAGTGACACCATATCAGTTAATTGAAACATAGTAAATTTCATTGAGCAACATCCGTCTCAGTGGTATGTATAGTGGTGCTCCAAGAGATAGTGTGGTTCATATGACGCAAATGTCACAAAAGCAACACAGGAAGAGTATATTAGTGCAATACAAATGGCACAAATACGGACATTCAGGTGAAGAACCATCACATACATTCTTTTGACCTCACAATAAGCTCTCATCTCGTTCAATCAAGCAACTTAGGGGGAAGAAAATTCAGCACACTATTGTTTTTTTTCTCAACAAAACCAAATATGGAATAGGAGAAACCAGATGCTATGGCAAACAACCAGGATCTCACTTTTACAATTGTCAAGTGATATTCTACAAAAAGAAGTTTGATTGGAGCCAAAAGCAATAGATAATCATCTGAAATACTAATAAAAGAGCATTGGCACACCTAGTTATTTTATCTATTCTTGTATTGATTTCAGATAACATTTCCCTGACCCGTCCTTGACTCCTTGTTCATCCCAGAAAGTTGACAAGAATGCATTTCAGTATAAGACAATTATGGTTGTATTATGATTAATACCTACTTTGGTATAACATTATACAAATCTCCAGCCAGCATGGTCCAACCACAAAAATATATTGGCACAAAAGTGATAAAAAGTTTCCCAACTAGCAATGGTCCCAGCATAAATCGATAAGGATGATCTTTTGGTACCTATGATTATTAGTTTGCAAAACAAAAAAATCAAACGAATTGATGCACTGTGGCTAACACAACAAACAGTCTAGCTCAAGAAACCTTGAAATGAATATAGTTAACCCTATCAACATTTTGTAATGACAAAAATGTAAAATTTACTGATGTCAGATCAAATGATAAAAACAATCCACCGATAAGCATAAAATAGATGGAATCAGTATGTTGTCACCCACACATGAACTAACAAGCATATAAAACAGATGGAATCAGTGTGTTGTCTCTTTGGGAAGACATCTTTCCGATTCTGCACCGGTAGGAAAGTCATAGTAGTTTTGAAAAGTGCGATAAAGTGAAATTAATATGATTTAGGATTACACAAAATAAATAACTACCCTGCTCTCCTGTAAAGAAAAGAAATATTAAAGTAGTACCAAGGATTACTTTCAGGAATAATCCTTTGAATATCCTCATCAAAGCAAAGTAACCTTAAAAGTGTTTGATTCAAAATCTAGAAGACCAATGAAAATTGACAAAATGCCCAAAACATCAATAAGCTTCAGCATATTAAAGTCAAAGCATGCTAAATTGTAAGTTGGGACATGGAATTTAAATCCCTTAGTTAGCGAATATGTGCAAATAAGCAAGACATTTGATTTATTATGGCGCCGCAACGCAAAGCAACCCGCCGCCCTCCTCTCGCCCTTGCTGCCCCTGCCTGGCTGACTGCCTCCATGAAATCTGCAGGAAGAGAAATGGGAACAAATCAGAGGAGGAAGGAAATCAGACTTGACATCAGGAGAAAACAAAAGGAATCAACAATTTGAAAGAAAAAAGTAGTAGCATAATAATTAACTTCAAGGAAGACTCAACTTGCTCTGCAGCCAAACCATGCTCAATATATAATAATGACTCAATAGTACCATGCAAAACATTTGTTCCATGAGGTGGCTAAATCAATTTAATGTCCCGGACAAATCTGAAGAAGTGGTTGGTTTCGGTGTCTCTAGGCTCAAATTTTCTGCCAAAATTCTATGTCCCGGACAATTTAGTGTATTTCATTTAGTTTGTTCTCTGTCAACACCCCCAATTCAGTTTACTATCCGAGTGTTCAACTTCAGTTTGAGTTGGAGTCAGTTTTATTTTTTAGTTTCCATTTCAGTGTTCATTTGATGTCTTCTTCAGCTTGGTAGCTAGCACTTACACAACTTTTTTTTTTTTGAGTTATCATAATACATGGTACTTGGTCAGTGAAGCAACAGGCTGTATTTTGCTCCCACTCCCCTCGTTCCGATAGTTCCAGATGAGTACTGGAAGATGAGGTCTTAGTCCTAGTTAGTGTTTTAGCGTATTTCATTCAGTTTGTTCTGTGTGAACACCGACAAATCAGTTATCAGTTAATTGTCCGAGTGTTCAGTTTCAGTTTCAGTTGGAGTCGATCATTTTTTTTTAGTTTCCATTTCAGTGTTCATATTTTATTGTCTTCTTCAATCTGAAACAAGTCAATTTTCGACTGAAATAGGTCACATTTCATTCAATTTTCGTTTTTGATTGAATCTGACTGAAACATGTCAGTTTGAATACATTAGTTAGGCTGATATCGAAGGAGCATGGTTTTCAGTTTGCAAAATTTGCTAGCCGACATCCTTCGAATGAGGTATTTGCTACTGGACATCGCTCAAATGAGTATTTGCTAGAAGATACTACTCACTTGCGGTAATTTGCTAATGGACATCCAAGTCATAAAAAACTCATTTTCTTATATAAAAGAGAATATGAACTAAAAATTGACACTAATACTCATGTTGCATTGTTGAGTCGGTCGGAACACATTAATTTGCAAATCATATCATTTTTTTTCTTATAGATTACCATTTACTTTTGCTCGTGATTATCATATTAGTGATATATAATTAATTAAACATTTATTTACAATGACATACAAAATCATAATGAAATATCTGTTATAAAATAGGTCAAATGACACAATAGTGGCTCAAAGAGCAAGAGTAATTTCGTCTATTTACACGTTCTCTCTCTCCTTTATATAAGAAAATGAATATTTTATTGACTTGGATGTCTATTAGCAAATTACCACAAATGGGTAGTGTCTTGTTGCAAAGACGCATTAGAACTAGGGCTGGACTTACGAGCCAGCTCGGCTCGGCTCCCCCCCACCTCCTTCTTAGAACAACAAGTTTGAGTTGGAGTCAGTTTTATTTTTTAGTTTCCATTTCAGTGTTCATTTGATGTCTTCTTCAGCTTGGTAGCTAGCACTTACACAACTTTTTTTTTTTTGAGTTATCATAATACATGGTACTTGGTCAGTGAAGCAACAGGCTGTATTTTGCTCCCACTCCCCTCGTTCCGATAGTTCCAGATGAGTACTGGAAGATGAGGTCTTAGTCCTAGTTAGTGTTTTAGCGTATTTCATTCAGTTTGTTCTGTGTGAACACCGACAAATCAGTTATCAGTTAATTGTCCGAGTGTTCAGTTTCAGTTTCAGTTGGAGTCGATCATTTTTTTTTAGTTTCCATTTCAGTGTTCATATTTTATTGTCTTCTTCAATCTGAAACAAGTCAATTTTCGACTGAAATAGGTCACATTTCATTCAATTTTCGTTTTTGATTGAATCTGACTGAAACATGTCAGTTTGAATACATTAGTTAGGCTGATATCGAAGGAGCATGGTTTTCAGTTTGCAAAATTTGCTAGCCGACATCCTTCGAATGAGGTATTTGCTACTGGACATCGCTCAAATGAGTATTTGCTAGAAGATACTACTCACTTGCGGTAATTTGCTAATGGACATCCAAGTCATAAAAAACTCATTTTCTTATATAAAAGAGAATATGAACTAAAAATTGACACTAATACTCATGTTGCATTGTTGAGTCGGTCGGAACACATTAATTTGCAAATCATATCATTTTTTTTCTTATAGATTACCATTTACTTTTGCTCGTGATTATCATATTAGTGATATATAATTAATTAAACATTTATTTACAATGACATACAAAATCATAATGAAATATCTGTTATAAAATAGGTCAAATGACACAATAGTGGCTCAAAGAGCAAGAGTAATTTCGTCTATTTACACGTTCTCTCTCTCCTTTATATAAGAAAATGAATATTTTATTGACTTGGATGTCTATTAGCAAATTACCACAAATGGGTAGTGTCTTGTTGCAAAGACGCATTAGAACTAGGGCTGGACTTACGAGCCAGCTCGGCTCGGCTCGGCTCGTTATCTTAACGAGCTAAAATGCTGGCTCGGCTCGGCTCCGTACGAGCTTGAGCTCGCCCCCCGGCCATGAAAAATAAGACGACGACCACGCCGCCAGATACATCATCACGTTCTTGAGCACGAGTAGTGTGTCGGGAAGGAAGAAAGAGGCCGACGGCGCGGTGGTCATCGCAGTCGAGAAGTCACGGGGCTAGTGACGTGGAGGAGCCGGCACCACCACACAAGGGGAGTAGGGGGAGGGGCGACATAGCCCGACTTTAGCCGTCGCGCATCACGTCACCTATCAGTGGCTTTGATTTTGTCTGTGGTGAGAAAAACGAGCTCGTGCTCACCATGAGCATTGGCATTGATGGTTATAGCGTCAAAGACGGAGGAGAAGGGAGAGATGAGTGCTGCTACGGGAGAAATGAGGCGCCGATAACCTCGCGGATCTCTTTCGGGCAAGCTCGCATGTGGGCGGCGAGAGAGCAGTGTGACGGGCCAACGAGACAGGCGGTACGACTCGCAAACGGAGCGAGGCAGACATACGATGGGGGCTTAAGAGGAAGCAAGGTGTGGTGGCGTCTCGATTCAGATAAGAGATAAGGTGCGAAGAGGGGAGAGGGGAGGACCGAGGAATGCTGGGCTGGGCCTGTTAGGACTTGCTGGCTCGTTTGGCTCGCGAGCGGCTCACGAGCCAGCTCGAGCTAGCTCTTTAAACATAACAA
>LAPY01001658.1:5769-20597 GCA_000970635.1 Eragrostis tef
AGAAAATGGAAACAAAAGTGGAAATATTTGGTGGAAACAAAAATGAAAACGATTTTAGACTTTACCGATCGTTTCCGACAATTTCCGTTTTAAGACGAAAATTACCGTTTATATTTTACCGTTTTCCGACAATCAAATATATATATATATATATTATTTCAAATTAAAATTGACAATAAATCAAGGTTAGTTTAATCGTAATCTTAGCATTCCCTCCCACGTGCCAAAAAAGATCGCCTTCACTAGAAAAGCCGAACGAAATCAGCGAAAAAAATCAAACTCCTTCCTGTCACGTGAAAACAGAACGGAGACATGGTTCGCAGATAGCAGTCCTGATTTTCTTTCTTATTAAACGATGATGATGACGGGCCTTACATTCTGCTGTAGCTTCGCAGATAGCAGTCCCAATTTTCTTTCTTATTAAATGATGATGTCGCTACTTATATTTAATCTATTTTAATTTGAACACCTATTTTCAAATGTCTCATGCCTTTTATGATACATTTAGCTGGTTCAAATACCAACAATATATATTCACATTTGATATTTTTATACATGGTATGGCATGGCTAATACACGACTGTGATTTGTGTTACCGACATTTAATATCGATTTTCGATCGATACCGCATATTTCTGTCGTGGTAATTTTATTTTCGATATTCCCGTAATACCGACGCCGTATTTGTTTCCGCAAGTACTATCGATTTCGCTACCGAGAAAAAAAATGAAACTGAAAACGATTTAGCCTTTTTTCGACCGTTTCCCGACCGTTTTCATCCCTAGGTCCACACATTCTTGAATGGTACAACACGAGACCGCAGCATCTCTGAAAACCATTATTTCCATACTTCATTCAAGCCACTCTGGTCTCAACAATGTAATTGTTACACTGATTTTTGTGAAGATTAGCTATGAGCATATACAACGCTTCTACAGGCACAAAAATCTTAGGTAGAAAGGGAGCAAGTAATTCACACTAGAGTACAGAAATTCTAAATGTTAAATGAAAATCACTGAATACAGCATATTATAAGAAGTATGCTACTAATTAAGGACAAGGAAAATACAACACAATAAGTAAATTGGAACAGTGCGGATACAACAGAAAAGTCTGGCAGTCTCAAACTAAGCTCTTACGAACTAACATCATTACCCTTACAGAGCATCACTGCATGACACCTCTTAGCAGATCATGAAGCCTGCCAGCATTTGACAACAGGCCTGATCACACCTGCGGCATCCCGATAATGTTTCACTCTATGAAGTAATGATATTACAATACAATTAAATGTTAGAAATGTTTAAAGAGGTAGTAATAGTCAAATGTCTTCAGCGTTATCTATTTGCTCTCACAAGAACATCCTCGTCGTCAGCCATAAGTTAGATGATAGAATAAGGATTTTGAGCCAAATGATGCTGACTGGTCAAGTTCTGTGAAGTACATATTGAGTTATTGACACTTTGGACATGCTAGCTAGCAGCTGCAAGTTCCGACGCCAGAGGAGTTGAGTTCTGCATGGAAATTCCCAGTGCGGCATCTTCCTTAACATCTGTAATGACCTTAAGAAGGTCAACTGGAGTTGCAGCAGGGTCTAATTCATGGCAGCCTTTTGGAGCATTATTTCTTTCTTCCCCAGTGAGCAGGCGAGAAGGAACCCGGTGTGAGAAGCGGAAAAGTTCCTCCTTTGGAATTCTTCTGACCACATCAGGGCCCGTGAGTCTGTGAAAAACCGCTTTAAAACCAGCTACCTTCAGCAATGGGATAACATTCACACCTTGCTCTTCAGTGAAATCATCAATCACTTCTACTATTTCATACTTGTATATCACATCATCAGGTGTAAGCTCATTCCAATCAGAAGACCAGTTCCGGTATAAAGCCCATGTATCACCTTTCTTGGGAGTAATCTTGATAATTCCCCGAGGACCTTTAATCCAGTTAACTCTGTGGGAAAATATGTTGACTGTTTCAGCAATCTGGTATCTTCCAACCCTAAAATCACCACAAGTCTTTGTGAAACCAGAGGCAATCCAGCTTATTGGTGCCAGTTCACTGTTGGACTTGGAATTAAGGAAGCTCATCTTGATTCTGAAGGGCTTCAGTGAAATAACTTTCTGCACCATTGCATATAGACGAGGCATGCCATCTTCACTATCGTATGTGGCCCATACCTGATCATTGCCAAACGCTCTTTCTGTCCGATCTTGATCAAAATCATGAAAATCAGGGTCTGGGACATCGATGGACACAGGTATACGCTTCTCTTCTGGATTTTCAACAGTTGCATGAATTTCAACATCAGCATCTTTTGTGGTGTATATCTTTCGTTTCTTGATTGGATTATCAGAGAGGATGCCATTAATCTTACAATTGTTTTCAGCATGCTTCTCTTTTCTTTCAGCTTCCCATTTTTCTGCAAAGTGGGTAGATTTAAAAATATTCAAGTCTTGTAGTTTTTCACGAATTGCCGCCTTGGCTTTGTCAATAAGAAGACCTCGGGTATCAAGAAGGAAGATCTCCCTCAACACATTAGCTTTCCTTCCACTTACAGCAGACCTATACCTTTCCCCTGAAGTGCCATTGGCATTAATCCCATTAACCCTTCCTGCATCAGCCATTACAGTGGTACCGACAGTTGCAGCTGCTGTCTCCCCAGTACTGTCCACAGATGCATAGCCATTGTTAATATTCCGCCTCCTGTTCGCATGCCTTCCACGGCCTGATGGGTATTCATTGCCACTTGAAAAATAACTGTATATGTAGTTCTCCTCATGTTTCCTTTTTGGTTTTTCTGAGGTATGGGTGCTGTAGGCAGCATCACTTGTTGTCTTTGGATACTGATTGAACTGGAAAGTTTGGTTATTGTAAGCCTCATAGGTGTTCTCTTGTTGGTATACTCCATGTCCTGTGCCTGGAATGCTTGAGGTTCTGCTTGCTGAATTATATGAGTGATCAACAGTAGTGTGGTTTTTCTGTTGCTGTGGCTTTGTCGACCAGGAGAATGAAGGACTAGTTCCATTGCTGGGATATCCAGTTTCTACAGCCATGAATGCATGGTGACAGTTTGGGCAAAGAAGATTATGGTTTAAGAGTCTCCCCAGTAGAGCCCACAGCTGCATAGCCGTTATTAACATTTCGCCTCCTGTTTGAATGACGTCCACGGCTTGATTGGTACTCATTGGCACTTGAATAATAGCTGTACATGTGGTTCTCCTCGTGTCTTCTTTTTGCTTTTTCTAAGTTCTGGGTGCTGTAGGTAGCAGCAGCTGTTGTTTTGGTATACTGATTGAACTGGAAACTTTGGTTATTGTAGGCCTCATAAGTGCTCTCTTGTTGGTATACTCCATGTCCTGTGCCTGGAATGCTTGAGGTTCTGCTTGCTGAGTTATATGAATGATCAACAGTAGTGTGATTCTTCTGCTTCTGCGGCTTGCTTGACCAGGAGAATGAAGAACTGGCCCCGTTGCTGGGATATCCAGTTTCTACAGCCATAAATGCATGGTGACAGTTTGGGCAAAGAAGGTTATGATTCAGATAGATTCTCAAGTACTCATACTGCATCCGACAGCCATTGCATGATGTCCAAAATGTGTTGTCAGCCCCAGGAGGACGAATAGTATGCTCGGCTGCCGCGGAGGCAGCGGCAGCATTCTTTCGAGCCCGCTTATTTGCCTTCTTATCGTAAGTATATAAACCATTGGCTCCATTCATGACAGAATGATCCCTCATCTTCTGATCATAAAGCATCTTCTTGCTCTTGTCAGACAACACACTCCAGGCCTCCGAGACAAGTTTGAAGGCAGTCTCTCCACCAACTGACTTGTTCTTGTCTGGGTGCAACAGGAGAGCTAGCTTTTTGTACTGTTTCTTTACCTCCTCCTCATCTGCAGAGGTACTGAGAGACAGTATACGATACCAGTCGCTCTCCCCATCAATTTTCGACTCAGATGCATGGTGAACGTCAAGTGTCGCGACCATCTGAGATATGCCCTCGAGCGATGGGCATAAGTTGTGAGCCTTGATTGCTGATCTCCGGGCACCCTTGATGTTGCGGGCATGGAACTTGCGCTCTGCTGCATCCTTTGCCCTGAGGGCTTCATCCATCGCGCCGGGGGTACTCTGCTCTGCACTCATCTTCACCTTCAGATCAGCAATCAGTACGTCTCGAGCAGGTGCAAAAGAGCCCAAGAAGTCACCAAACAAGAACCTAAAATACTCCTTGCATCACCTAAATCCAAGAGATCATGATAATATGACAAGTGTTAGAAATGATGAAGAACAGAAACAAGAGACAAGTGCACTGACTGAAATACAGCATCACTACTCAATTTTCACCAAAATGTGACTTCAAAACAACTCTGGTCACTCAACTCAAAAGTTTCTCTTGGCAGGAGTAAGATCTTATCAAGCAGCAGATGACTAGACGAACAGCTAAGGCTTAGCAGAACAAATACTTTCCATCCAGGAAACAATACATCTTGCGAGAGAAAGATCCGAAATTTACTACACAAAACCACAACAAGCTCACATCCCAAGAGGAGCAGGAAAATGGAGGTCCTACAAATGCCAAATCCCCCCGAGGGACCCTCAATCCAGCTCGAATCGAGCCAGAAAAATGCACTAGCCTAGCCAGGATTATAGGAGACATGGGACGAACCTTAGATCAGGTGTTGTCAACTGTGCGCCGGTGCCTCGGACGCCCTGCTTCCGCCGCCGACGCCGGCGCTCTGCCTGCCGGCACCGCCGGGCGCGCTCAACCACGGCCAACTGAGAAACGCAGCTCGATCCGAAGCTAAGAACCAGAGGAATCGATGTAGGAGTTACCTGTTCAGATTTCTTGGCGGAGATGCGCGAATTTGGGAGGATTCGAAGCCACGAGCGCCTCAAAATTGTTTTTTCCCCCAATTTTATTTGGAGCTTAACAAACAGGACTTTTATTTTTTTGCTCAAACTCCAGTCAAACTCCCCTAAAAAAATTGGTGCCTGGGGGGTACTTGTAGGCAAAAAGTAGGTCACTTGCAGGTAAAAAAAATACAGCCAGTTTTGTAGCCCTGCAAGTTTTGAACATTGCCCCCATTTGATGCCAAAATAAATTTTTCATGGCAAAGCTTAACCATAGTTCAGAGCAGCATAGGGGCTTTGGTGTCATTTCGCCCAAGCAAATATCACTATTAAAGCAAATTCAGATGCTGGCGTCGGCATTTTAAATTTAATTCTGAATTTTCAAAAGGCTTAATTATTGGCTGGAGTTTCTGGTGGTAACAGGAGCATGTGAAAGCGGTCATAAATATCGGGATGGTAGGCCCCGCATCACAACAAAGCATACGCCACTTTTGTATACGAGCGTACGCATACGGCACTTTATTCGAGTGAATAATGCCACAATGGTAACCCACTGTTGCAGTTAGCTTAACCAGGCACGAGGGGCATTCCTGCCATTTCAAAGTACATCCTCTTAGGGTTAAATCACAACCACCAAACAGGAAAAGTCCCTCTGGGATACGCCTGTACGCGTATGCGTGCCAGAAAACCTTTTTGCAAGTGTGGGACCCACGTTCCATGTTTCCCTTCAATAAGTTAAGTACCCTAGTCCTCTACATCATCATCATTGAGTGGTAGGCCCTACGTCACAACAAAGCATACGCCACTTTTTGTATACGAGCGTACGTATACGGCACTTTATTCGAGTGAATAATGCCACAATGGTAACCCACTGTTGCAGTTAGCTTAACCAGGCACGAGGGGCATTCCTGCCATTTCAAAGTACATCCTCTTAGGGTTAAATCACAACCACCAAACAGGAAAAGTCCCTCTGGGATACGCCTGTACGCGTATGCGTGCCAGAAAACCTTTTTGCAAGTGTGGGACCCACGTTCCATGTTTCCCTTCAATAAGTTAAGTACCCTAGTCCTCTACATCATCATCATTGACCAGCAAAATCCTTTTCTGATTTATGTACTGCCTTCTGAAAAGATGAGGGTAAAAACACTACACCTATTGGCAGCACAAGTACCATTTCCAGGGTTAATTCTCTTGTTATTCTGACCCACATTGGCGTTGCCCTTAAATGCCTGTGTTTAAAAGGGCAGCAAATACTAATTGATCATAGGAAGAAAAGCAAGTGGAATTAAGTCAGGTGCGTCTTGAGTTGTTACTGCAGGCTTGGTTCTGGGCTGCATGCTTCTGAACTTCCATTTCTTGATCAGGCCATGCACTTGTGCGAACAGCAGCTGGTAACTGGATTTTCAGGGCAGCAACACATCACCCATGTTCTGATTTGTGTGCTGCCATCCGAGAACGAATAGTACTATTAGATGCTTATGTGAGGTTTAGTACTGTGGCCATGGTTGATTCAGTTGTTACTCAGACAAACATTGTTCCGGAGCATGCGAATAGTTAGTAGTGCAAACCTGGAACTGAGTTGCATGGACTGGCATTCCTTTAGATGCGTCTGTTCTTAGCTGAGGAGCAGAAGCAGGAAGCTGGACGTTTTGGAGTACATTTCTCGGTCTGAACGATACCATCAGGCCTTCGCACCTGCAAAAGAAACCTACTCATAAATTTCTGTTGGAAGTCGTCTCGGAGACTCTCGGTAATCGCCAAGTGCAATGTGGAACCGCACAATGTTTCAGGTTCATATCTTTGTTCCTTCTCGCAGGCTTTGCCGCCTGATCTTGCTCTGTTGAAGTGGTTCTGAAAGCTGCCGATAGAGTGCCGACCAGGATTCCGGATGTGAAGTTAAGCTGAAATGACACTGAAGTGTGTTCAGGAGCTGCCTACTAACTGGGCCACTGAAGCGTGCAAAGAAGATGGCGTAATATGGCAGGCGCCTGGGTGTTCTGAACGCTGGAGTGATGTGCGGACGTGCCTAGCTAACGATTTCAGGCCTGTTTGGTTGACAGCCCAGAGAAGCCAAGAAGCGTTTATGACAACCTAAAATGTTGGGTATTATGTCTTCAGAATTCTAATGCATTGCGCGTCATTTATCCTTGATGTTAGCTATCAGATAGGTGGCAGTGGCAACAGACGATCCATTGCACAATGCAGAACGGAGCCCTTAGTTCCAGAATTGGAATGCAAAAGGGAAATGAGCAACAGTTTCATCTGCTATACAGGACTATCTGAAACTTAACTGTTGCACAATCAATCGTACTAACAACTGAACTTCTTGTCCACGGTTCAATGAATTTACAACTGAACATTACAGCTGAGCGTTGCATCTGCCAGCGTATCATCAATCACAATGCCTTACACTTTAGCACAAGGGAACAAAGAAAAGATGAGCCAGTCTGAGCAGAGTCATGCATTCAGGAAAACTAAGGCACCTAGTTGCAAAAAATGCACATTTCCCTGAAATTCTTAGGATTGCTGGTACATTTCAACTTTGACGAACTCATGAATCAAACAAGCATGGCACAAGTATTGCCAACGATCCTTTCCTAACTAGTATTACCGTATCATCTGTGGTCACCGCTGATGACAAGTGTTGGCAAATCAGCCCGGGTAACATCTGGGATGCCAACCGGCGGCAGCGGCGAGACCTCGATCACCGGCTTCCTCCCTTTCATCTTGAGCGAACCCTTGATCAGGTCACCCAACGTTTTGAAAGGGTTGCTCAGTTTCCTCTGCACCCAGAGGAGGAAGGACACTTCGTTAACCTGCCACACGGCAGTCATGACAATGACAGTACCAAGGAGGACGTGAGTGATCGTGTTCTGCCTCTTGATCTTGTTCAAGTCTTTCGCTATGTCGGCTAATTCCACCTCCTTGATGTTCCGACCTTTTACAGGATGATGATTTGGATGGAAGGAATTTGGCTCAGCGTTGTACGAATCTACGTCTTTCTCTTGTGCATCCAGCTGTTTGAGGAACATTGGTGTTAGTAAAAGTGTTTAGCATTTGCATCAAGAAAGCAAATGAAGTTACAATTTAATCAAGAAACAACTGTTTTTGCCTGTCAGCATTTGCATCAAGAATGGAGTTAATACTGCTGACAAAGGGTAATTGCTACAGCTCACTCTAGCAAAATGGTAGTCAGTTTATTAATTTCTCTTGCCACATGTATAGATAGTACTATATGTGCAACCATGCAACAAGAAGGAGTACATTGAGTAATTCTAGCGCACTTTTCTGACGAGAATACCGAAAGGATGCAGGAACAAGTGTTTTCGCAAAACACGTTTTCCTAGCTTTCAGAGAAAGTCATACAAATGGTCTATGGGAAGCTCAATCAATGCATTGGTTCAAACCATCACGTCCAATCCAGCCAGTCGAATGCGCAATGCGTCATTCCCTCTCATATTAACAAAACCGAGAACATCTTCAGATCTCCTCCATTAACCGAGGCGGGGGAAAAAAAAACAGTCGTCGCACGAAGAACGCGCAACTACGCTTATCAATGGCAGCTCGAAGCATTTCCGGACACAATAACAACAGGGCATGCAGGAATGGCCGCTGGTACGTACCTTGGTGAGCAACGAGGAGACGAGGCCTTCGTCGTCGTCCTCCTCATGCTGGTGGCTGGCCAGGGCGCCCCCATGGCGCGCCATCTCCGCCTTCTTCCTCATCCTCATCTTCTCCTCCGCATCGACGACGTCTCCATTCGGGGCGGCTCCCCCGTTGGTTTGCAGGTCGTCCATGAAGGGCAACGGAAGAGAGGAAATTAAGCAGTGCCGTCGATCAAGAGGAGGAGGAAACTTGCACGGACGCCTCTAGTTTCCAAGTCGAGAAGTAGGCCACGAAGAGGAGGAAGAAGAAGAAGAAACAAACAATTCGCGTCGCCGTCGCGGATTCGGAGAGATTCTTCGAGGCGTCCTTTTCTTTTCCTTGTTTGCCGTAACCGGAGGCGCCGAAACGAGTGCGGTCGCTATCAAACCGGCGCGAGAGGTGTGGAGGAGGAGGCGCGTAGAAGCGTCCAGGATTGGCGCGGCAGCGGTTGGCCGGCGCCCCTGTCGACGTGGAACTGCTGCTATAATTTGCATGAGCGACACGTGGGCCGCACGTGGCATGCCTTGCTACCTGTGCGCGCGCCACGTGCAAGCCCGGTTCGTGGCTCTTCCCCAGACGGGGGGCTATGAGAGAGGGCATGGGTTAAAAACATTTTTTTTTTCGAAAGACCATGGGTTTGTAAAACTGTGTAACTTTCAATCGTCGTTTGTTTAGAGAAGTTGTTCAGAGATTTTGAACATAACACTTTTTCTTTGTTTGGAACCCTTGGCCCACCGAGCTGCTCGCACGCTTTGCTTCTCGCGGACGTGCATGGCCTTTTGGAAAAGTCTCAATCATCTCGATCTCTGCCACGTCGGAGCACACGTAGAGGAGCACTAACTAGAACGTCTAAAAGAATGAGCGAAAGCACAATGAAAGACAAGGTTAGTGCAAATGAGAAAAAGCTAGCTCCATGTCATCCTGTTGACTGCCTCTTTTGCTTTACTCACCAAATTCTCCATTTCTCTGCCGTATTCTAGAATCTGGGCACGACCTGCTATTTGTACACAGAGGCAACAAGGAATCAGCACTTTGAATCAGCTCCAGGCACGATGTGATCGTCCCCCTCCAGCCAGGAAACAGAATCGACAGAGAACTTGCACTGAGAGCAGAGTGCGGGTAGTAGTCGGAGCTGGCTTATCGTATCGATCGATCGGTGTGATGACGGACTGGGGTCCGGTGGTGGTGGCGGCGGCCCTGTTCATCGTGCTGTCGCCGGGGCTGCTGTTCCAGATCCCGGCGAGGACGAGGCTGGTGGAGCTGGGCAACATGTGCACCAGCGGCATCTCCATCCTCGTGCATGCCGCCCTCTTCTTCGCCGTGCTCACCATCCTCGACATTGTCTTCCCCGTCCACGTGCGCTCCGGGTAGCGAGCTGAGGCGCATGCCGCACCGGCTCGATCGGGCCGACGCAATGCGCGTAAGTGCTTCCCCAGTTGCACTTAAACTGCGCAGTAGATGCCCCGTTTTGCGAGTATGATATGATATAACCGGAATCGATGTAAGGACTTATCTTAATGGCTGTGTGAAACTGGGGTCGCGCTTTCCTGCCTCTGAAATGTCCTGTGAAGCGGCTGTGTGTACGCACGTTGACCCTTAATCCTGCATGCAACATATTGAAAACAGAACTATCTGTTCCCTGGAGCAATATATACCCGGTGAAAACAGAGCAAACGTTGGAAGTCCGACCGTTGGACGTGAGCCCATATTTCGTTGGAGCAGCAACATGTGTTCAGCTCGTTCAATCCGTGAGCGAATTCCCGGAGCGTGCTCGTTCCGACGAGTTGGATGGAAAGCAGTCCAGGAGGGCAGCCCTTGTCTGAATCGACTCCAAGCGGCAGAAAAGAGCATATCGGCTTCTCTCCGCAACGGTAGGATTCACGAAACGAGGAGAACAATTTGTAGCATTAGTGCCCCTCTTTGGAATCGACCGCAGGCTTCTTTCGCTATTTCTTTTTTTTTTTTGAGCGGACTTCTTTCGCTATTAGAGCAGGGCTAATGGTACGTCCGCTTGCCAGCGTCTCGCTAGTCCAGATCAGCCGAGCTGCCGAGCGCTGGTGGCGAGCCCCATGATTATTTACTGCCCTAAGTGCGATGTCGAAGGATTTGGGAGGGCAAGCGATAGCCAGCTGCCAAATCAAATGCCTTTCAACCCTTTGTTGCCGGTGTTTCGTGACGGGGGTCGTTCTCTTTTCCAAGAGTATCTCCTGCTTTCTCCTTTTCTATATCAAATTATATGGATGTGTACTCCCTTAGGGCAAGATTAATAATGGCGCCGGCTGCCGGCGAAATGTTTGTCAGCTTCAACTGACATCATAATCAAGGAGCATGTAGAAAACGGACTGGGAAGTCAATTTTCCACTAGTTGGCCAAGAAAAAAAAAAGATCAATTTTCCACACTGGAAGCTACAGCTTGCTCATTAGTCTTATGTTGGACGTAGACCTGAATGAAAAAAATTAGTCACGGTACTACGTTGCCAAGTGGTAGTGCCAGCTGCCAGCTATATTCTGGAACCGTGGTACACTGATAGCTTATTAAAACGAGCCCTGAAGTTGCAGTTGCTCAAGAATGCTCAAGAAGAGCCGAGCCATGTCCTTCAACAACCTGCTTACCGCTGTTCTAATAGCAGCAGTGACACTCACGCCAGCTGCCTCGCCGGCGCAAGCCACCTCGGAGCCGATCAACCGGGGTACCGGCACCGACCTCGCGGCGCTGCTCTCCTTCAAGGCGGAGCTCTCTGACCCGCTTGGCGTGCTTCGCCATAACTGGTCCAACGATGCATCCCCTTGCAGCAGCTGGGTTGGCGTGTCATGCAGCAAACACCACCCGGGGCGGGTCACAGCTCTGGTGTTACCCGACATGCCGCTACAAGGAAAACTTGACGCAAGCCTCGGTAACCTCTCTTTCCTCTCGGTCCTAAACCTCACCAACGCCAGCCTCACCGGGCCGATCCCGCCGGCCCTCGGCCTCCTACGCCATCTTCGGTATCTCAACCTTAACCAGAATAGCTTATCCGGTCCAGTCCCTGATGCCATAGGAAACCTCACCAACCTCCAAATTCTTGATTTGTACCACAATAAATTGTCGGGTGAGATCCCTCTAGCACTACAAAATCTGCACAATCTGAGGTTCATCCGTATCGATACGAATTATTTAAGCGGTTCGATACCTGATAGCATGTTCAACAACACACCTTTGCTCAGAGGGCTTAACCTTGGAAACAATAGCCTCTCAGGTCCAATACCGGCTAGCGTTGGCTCTCTGTCCCGACTCGAAATACTTTCCCTGCAAAATAACCACTTGTCTGGTCCTATACCGGCCACCGTCTTTAACATGTCCATGCTTCAAGTCATGGCCCTAGCAAAAAACAACAATCTCACCGGCCCTATTCCTGACAATGCAAGCTTCAATCTACCAATGTTGCGGATCTTCTCCTTATCCCAAAACGAATTCAGTGGAAGGATCCCATCAGGCCTTGCTACATGCCGATTCCTTGAAATACTTTCATTGTCCTACAATTTCTTCAGCGATGTCATCCCACCATGGTTGCCAACATTATCGCAGCTTACATTAGTATCCTTGGGCGGAAATAACCTCGCTGGGCCAATCCCAGTTGGATTGAGCAATCTTACTCACCTTAATTCATTGGACCTTGTCTCATCCAACCTAATTGGAGGGATACCAGAAGAGTTCGGACGACTGCGACAACTATCGTGGTTGAATCTTGCTGTAAACCAATTAACTGGTTCTATTCCTGCTTCACTTGGCAACTTGTCCGAGGTCAGTCAGTTGGATTTATCTCACAACCGATTGGATGGCAACGTTCCTATAGCATTTGGAAACCTTAGAGTCCTTCGGTATCTCAATGTTGAGAAAAATAACCTTGGAGGGGGCTCTAGTTTCTTATATGCTCTCTCTAATTGTAGGAATCTTGAATTCCTAGACATATCTATGAACTCTTACACGGGTAGCATCTTGAGCGGTATGGGGAATTTTTCAAAAAAGTTACAATCTTTTATTGCACACGACAATCAAATCTCTGGTAGTTTGCCAACTGGTATGACAAATGTAAGTGGCCTTATCGCCATCTCTCTCTACAACAACCAACTAGATCAAATGCTTCCTACAGAAATCATGATGATTGAGAATTTCCAAATCCTTGACCTCCATGATAATCTCATGCTAGGGCCAATTCCAGCTGAAGTTGGCATGCTATCGAGTCTGGTTCAATTCAACTTGGGTGGGAACAAATTCTTTGGATCGTTACCCGATGGAATAGGTAATCTTAGCAATCTACAAAGATTGTACCTGTCCCAAAACAATCTCTCTTATTCCATACCTAACAGCTTATGGCACCTAGGTAGCCTAATCCAACTCGACTTGTCTCATAACTCTCTAAGTGGTAAGCTGCCATCTGACATGAGCCTCATGCAAGCAATCGCCCAGGTAGACCTCTCGGTGAACCAATTAATGGGCATAATTCCTATCTCCCTAGGTCAACTTCAAACTTTAACATACCTAAATCTTTCACAAAACATGTTTCAAGATTCAATACCAGACTCATTGGGCAAGTTAAGTAGCATAGAGAAATTAGACTTGTCAAAAAATTCTCTTTCCGGAAACATACCAAAATCCCTGGCCAACCTCTCCTACCTTAGCTACTTGAACCTCTCTTTCAACGAGCTCGAAGGTCAGATACCAACAGGAGGTATCTTCTCCAATATTACTCTTGAATCTTTGGATGGAAACCGAGCTCTTTGTGGTTTGCAGCGCCTAGGATTTCCACCATGCGCGAGCAGCTCTCGCTCAGAACTCCATATCCCGAAATATGTTCTTCCTAGTATCGCAGCATTTGTTATTGCCACCATATTTGTTTCACTGGCGTTGAAAGCAAAATATGAGAAACAAAAGGAGGGACCTGCTCCGCCCACTTTGATCGATGGTATCAATCATATGTTAGTATCATACCATGAGATTGTCCGTGCTACTAGCAACTTCAGCGAAGAGAGTCTCATCGGAGTTGGTAGCTTTGGGAGAGTTTTCAAGGGCCACCTAAGTGGTGGCTTGGTAGTTGCAATTAAAGTCCTTAATATGGAACTGGAGCGAGCTTCCAAGAGCTTTGACGTCGAGTGCCAAGCATTATGCATGGCTCGGCACCGCAATTTGGTGAGGATACTTAGCACGTGCTCCAACCAAGACTTCAAAGCGCTAGTGCTTCGATACATGCCAAATGGGAGTCTAGAGACCCTTCTGCATTCCGAAGGCAGACCAACCTTGGGGTTTCTGAAGAGGATAGAAATATTGTTGGACGTGTCAATGGCACTGGAATATCTGCATCACCACCACTTTGATGTGATCTTGCATTGTGACCTGAAACCAAGCAATGTCCTGCTTGACGAGGAGTTGACGGCGTATCTAGCGGATTTTGGCATCGCAAAATTGTTACTAGGGGATGACACCTCCATTATATCTGCTAGCATGCCTGGGACAATTGGCTACATGGCTCCAGGTACGTTCATTCATATTTGAGGATCTATTTCTGTTCTGAACTGAAAAGGACAACAATGGAAGATCAATACTTTGAACTAGTACTCAATAATACGAAAGTTCAGAAGATCAATACTTTGAACTAGTACTCAATACTTTGAACTAGTACAACAATGGAGAAGCTAGGCGGCGGTGGCATCGGCACAGCTTCAAGATCCGACTCTGACAGATTGAACCTAATTTGTCATTTGTTATTCCAATAGCAACCTTACACTGGTCATACTGGCTTAAATACTACGCATACTTTTGGTGGTAAGGAACACAAGTATTAAGAGATGGATGATCATCGATACTAAGTTTTTCTAACTTTGGTGTGAAGCATCTGGCTAGAAAATAAATTGTTTTTCTAACTCTCTCGCTTAATACCAGAGTATGGATCGATGGGAAAAGCATCGAGAAAAAGCGATGTTTTCAGCTACGGGATCATGTTACTCGAGGTCGTCACCGGGAGAAAGCCTACAGGCCCTGCTTTCGTTGGAGAGCTGAGCCTAAGGCAGTGGGTTAACGGTGCCTTTCCAACACGGATTCCTGATATTGTTGACCCCAACATGCTGCAAGAGGAGAAGCTAGGCGGCGGCGGCATCGGCACAGCTTCAAGATCCGACTCTGACAGATTGAACAGCTGCGTCGTGTCAGTAGTGGAGCTGGGTTTGCTGTGCTCCAATGAGTTGCCTGACGAAAGGATTTCGATGACGGAGGTGGTTAGAAGGTTGAATAAGATCAAAGCTGATTACACCCGGCCGGTCGTGTGACGAACAATGCCTTCTTTTGGATTGTCCTGCTAGCAACT
>LAPY01001658.1:53666-65588 GCA_000970635.1 Eragrostis tef
GCTCAAGTGCCGGCCATGGTGGAACAACGGCGTTGATCTGGGCTGTAGGGTGAGGGAGATCGAAGTTGGGGTCGAGCAGAGCGGCGAGTTGAGCAGACCAGCGCGGCCGCGCGGCGCAGGTCCGGCGCTCGGCGCGCGGAGCGTCGAGGAAGGCGGCGCCTGGAGCGCGTTGTGGTCGAAGATGCCTGCTGCTGTTGGAGACGGTGCCAAGTGAATGAAATGTAAATGACTGGTCATGCAAGGCAAACGTCGATTTGCATGGAAAAAATGGACTCTCTTGCTGGAGTCAGTCTTATACGGAACTGATTCAACAGCAAAAGCTATTTTGCGTTAATCCAACGGCCTATGTGGCAAAAATATTTTGTACAGTCCCAAATCAGCTGAATATTTTCTCCTCATTCTAAATTCTGTGCTACATAGATGGAACTAATTTCCTAGCTTTACTGACGGGGTGCAAGAGAAACTCTTTGCTTCAACTGTTCAACATACACAACTTTAACCTGCAATAGGGTAACCCACCATCAAGTTACGTGACAAAAGATGTATATTTTTCTTTAATGAAACAGACAGAAGATGTATGCTAAGCAAAAGGGCAATCCACAGTTAAGATTAATGAAGAAAAAATGAAGATACCTATTTGCCATTCACAAAAAGAATTTCATTCGCTCATCTTTCTTCATTGCATTGTAGACCGCTTGGACCTAGAACAAAAATTATTGAGCCGCATCATATCGATTAAGAAGTCTGAAATTCAAGAAGTACCCTAAACTATGTGCCCATATCATTAATCTCTTGCTCCAGAACCTTAATTCCCAAGAATACATTGATCTTGTTTTCTATATCCTTTGGTTCCTTTGGAAGGCTAGAAATGATCTCAGATTTCAAAACAAATATTGGGCTGTTCATTCTGTCATTTATCAAGCTAAAGCAGCTCAAAGAGCCCAATATGAAGCATATGAAATTGAAGAGGAATCTCTCCTAAAGTTTCTAACGCATGACACTTCTGGTCAACAAGAAAAATTTGTTCCTATTTCTGAATATTTTTGCAGGTCTGATGCTTCTTTTCTCCAAGGTGAACGAACAGGATTGAGAATCCTTATCAATGGCCATGTTGATGGATCTCCATGGTCCTTACAGATTCAAGCAAAATCAAATTCAGCTGGCTCTGCCATCCATGCTGAAGCTCTAAGCATATACCTTGGAGTGATAATTACAGATTGTTTGCATCTTAAGAAGTGTGTTTTCCCTTCGGATTGTGGGCCTCTGCTTACAACCATCCAAAATCCGAATGGGAATCCATCTGACTAGAGGATGAGGCATGCTATCAATGATATAAAATCCTTACTGACAAAAAACCAAGGCAGCGTACAAGTCATTCCTAGGAATGCACATGATCTTGATGCGAATAATTTCAGGTTTACTTGTTCAAATTTTAGGCACAATGAAGGCTGTCCTTTCAGAGCAAAGATCTGTAATGTGCCTTCTTGGGCTAAACTGTGTACTATTTCGTGTATTTAAATGAAAATTTGCCCTTTCAGGTTGTGTTTACCCTCAAAAAAAAAAAAAACTATGTCTTGGCTACACATTACTAGCTTGTGATTTGTATTCATGACAACTGAATTAGTGAAATTACCTGCTCGCTGGAAACCACACGAATAGGTCCAATTTTGACAGAAATATATTTCCCTTTCGAAGAGATTTTCTGGGAAATTTGGCCCTGCACAACAAAGGTCAACAGTCCATAAGAATGCGGATAATTAAAACGGAAGTAGACTGAACCAGATGTAGTAATGTGAACATCAGAAAGCATTTAAAGTTTACAAGAAACTACGCAATTGGAAGATTGCTCGGATTCAAATGTTTCCAATTTACATTCACGCAATTTTCTCCATTCACGTTTCAAAATTAAAAGGTGAAACAATATGTTTACAGTGACAATTGCAATCTCAAATCCGAGTGAAATGAACAAAAATCACTTTCATCAGTGGCTTTCAGTGTACTTTTTGAAGCACAGTCGCAAGTAAACTGAGAAAACCAACCTCAGGAATTCGTTCTTGGATAACTGATTCAACAGCAATAACCATTGACTGGACAAAATCATCACCCCCAGTACCAATTGCTGTAAATCCTCTAACTGTAGGATATGAATTTACCTGCATAACAGAAGTAGAAAATATTTCACATAACCGAGATAAGTATTTTCAGGTATATGATCCAAAATAGGATATGGAAAAAGAGTCACAGTTTAGAGCATGTCTTCACATAAGCAACGGGATATGCAGTCAGGTTAAGCATTATTCCATCGTATTATGTGCCATCATAATTTACTACCTCATTCTCAAACATTTTCTTCTCTTTGACAATGAACTGCTGAGGCAAAGGGCTTAAGCACTGTGGTGTCAACACAGGCTGTGAAAATAATATACAGAAACAGTAACTTGCAGCTTTAGAATATGGCATTCTGTTACTGTGCTCTGGCTTCCCGGAAAACAGTATAGGATAGAACCCGGAGTTGATGCACAAATATAAGCTACAAGCAGCACATGATTCATATATGTAGCACTATACGCATTGTTCTATTCAAAATGATTCCAGATTGGCATTTACTTGAAACAGAATTAGAGCCAAATGGTAATCAAGTTGCTACCAAAGGCTCCATTGAGCTTCGAACAGGCATTCATATACCTATTGCAAAAATAAAATAAAATAAAGGAAGCTAATGAAATGTCATCTAATCTAGAAGAGAAATACCTTTTTATCAAGAACAAGCCATTCGTCTGTTGCATCATCCGTGACAGTACCACCCATGATAACATTTGTTGTTTGTGCAACCCTTCCTTTAGAGCTCGCTATCTCTATTTTTGGAAGAAAAAAGATTGAAAGTAAGAGCAACTACAAATATGAAAGAAAAAAAACATGTTATAGTCCCCAGAAGTATGCTGCTTCGTGTCTTACACAAAACAGAAGCATGTAAAGTACACAAAACATGTAATTCGTAATCAACACTCCTTAATAGAAAGGCTTCAGCCCTCAGATTCTTCTGCATAAAGTTGCATTTATCTGCCCATTTGGCGTGTGTGCAACTGTGCATCAGGAATAGGAAAATAAAATAATTTTATAAGCATTGCAGTCAATCTACATGAAGCAGGGGAATTGTTCCAACGAGGTGTTTGGTTGTTTCAGGTGCATGAAAACATCAAAAAAAAAAAAAGAGTAACACCGTCAGAGAGTCATTATGCACGTGTACCATGTCAAGCATTGAAAATAAGGTAGCCATCGCCTATGATCGTGCTCCACTTTTTTTGCCGATAGTTCAAAAGTTTCAAAGAATTGAATGTCGAAAGAGACATTTACTTGTTGTGGAATGCAACTTTTTTCTGTATGAGAAAAATGTAAACAAACAAGAACATGTTGCCAAAATCAGTAGCAACACCCAGTCATAAAAAAAAATTCAGTAGCAACACGACTTTTTTTTTTCTGAAACAAACTAAAACTGAATAAATGCAGCTAACTCCTTCAATAGTGTGAGGTTTACACATAATGCAGCTTCAACATAAATAAGACAGCGAAAAATGAAAAAAAATTTACAGAAATTCAGCAGCACAGTACCGAACTCCTAGTCCTAGGAAGTAGGCACTGTCAACACCGATACGAAAAGGCTAGAAAAGACAATGTCTACTGTAATAATCTAAAAATAGATGAACTGAGAACCGCCAATTTACCATCACGACGAATCCGAAAATATAAAGCATGGATTGCTCGCTTTAGAAGCTTTATGGGTTGTTGATAGGGAAGGAAGGTTGCTCACGGGAGATAGCCTTGAGCACGGCGTCCTGCGGCGGGGGACCCCCGCCGGCGCAGCGACAGGAAAAAAAAATTACTGAAATTCAGCAGCACAGTACCGAACTCCTAGTCCTAGGCAGTAGGCACTGTCAACACCGACATGAAAAGGATATAAAAGACTAATAATCTAAAAATAGATGAACTGAGAACTGCCAATTTACCATCACGACGAATCCAAACTAATATTGACTGTAAACAAATCATCACTAGTTAAGCCAACCAACCCTGCCGCCGCGCCCCCAATTACCACCCGTGAATATAAAGCATGGACTGCTCGCACTAGAAGCTTGGGGGTTGCGGATAGGAAAGGAAGATTGCTCACGGGAGATAGCCTTGAGCACGGCGTCCTGCGGCGGCTCCCCCTGGTCGGCGCAGCACCGGACGGAGGAAGCGCGGCGGCGACGGGGGACACTTACCCGGGCCCGCGAGGCGGCGGTAGCACGGGTGATAGCGGAAGAGGGGAGGAGCTGCAGCGCGAGCGCTCTGCAGCACGCCATGGTCCCGCGACCACGGAGTCAGGGCAGGCGGGAGAAGATATTTCCGGATTCCGGTTCTTCTCTATCTGTTCGCCGCGCTCCTGTCGTGTGGAGGGAGCGGCCGCTTGCTTGGAAGGGGGGTGACGCGGACCTTGGTGGTCAGGGCCGGGCACGTACGTGCAAGGCTCGGTTGTGTCAGGCCCATTCGAATCGCATTCTTTTTTTCGGGTGGGCCACAGCTCGTACAACACTGGCGAGGCTCGGAATTCCTATATTTAACGCGCTCTATCCGAAGCTCTCATGCAGCGCGCTTTGAGATGCGCGCTGTTCCTTCAATCTAACGGTGAGGAGTGGACGAGTGAGCTGGCAGTGCGGAAGCGGACGCGCGCGCGTGCGGGTGACCAGCCAGCAACCGCAGGTGGTCTTAACTCGCGCCACGAAAGAGCATTGGACTGTCGTGGTTAATGTTGATTCCAAACTTCAAAACTAAGGGTTTAAGCGCGCCCCCGCCCCACCCACTCGTCGCGGTTAGGGTTTGCGACAGGCAGTGACGGAGAAGAAGCGGAAGGGACGGTGAAGGTGGCGGGACGGGGCGTTTTGCGGTGGTGGCTTTGAGGGGAGCGTCTTATAGACATGCACGCTGTCCCTTTGCTGCTTTGCTTTTGCTTTTTGCCTTTTCCAAAATGGTCCTATATTTTGCACTTCGGGACACGGGCTTGCGACAAGTTCGTGCCTCCCTTCACTCGTTTCCGCCGTGCTGCCGGAGATAACACCAGTAACTGAACAATTTGTTTTACTATGATTAATTTTGTGTGTCACGTCACTTTTACCGTGCATGTTGTCACGACGTCAAATGATCTGATCAGATGTAACGACTGTTACAGCCGCTGCGGCTATGGCTGTAACAACTAGGTCAATTCAACGACAGTCAGTTAAATCGGCAAGAAAAGCAGCCACCTTCTACGAACCTATGGATGAACAATGATTCACTCAAATGATCGGTAACTCGTAGATGAAAATAAAGTACCGTTTTTTAATCGGTTTGATGGTTTCTTCGTCGAACAACCATAGCCAACAGTAATCAAGTTCACAAACCAACAACGATAAAGTAGCCACACTCTCAGCCGCTACAACAATAGCACATCTGATCAGGGTCGTTGTATCTCCTGAGTTTATGGTCAAATTTTTGTCCCCTGTATGCAAAGTGCATGGGTTCTTGTCCTACAAAGATGTCCATTCAAAAACATTTTCAAGAAAAACACACCGACAAAGTCGCTTTCGTCTAAGACACACTGAAAAGTGTGGTTTTGTCAACAACACACTGGCAAAGTGGCTTTCATGTGACACACATTACAATTTTGTGACTATTGTGTGTGACACACAACACTTTAAAAAATATGATTTCTAGTTAAGATAGGTAAGAGAATATTTCTAAATATGGAGCAGTTGATGTGTTTCTGGCATTATCCACACTTTGCGTCGAACATTGTATGGAACTGTTGTATAGAAATTTTAGATTGACAAATGTCGTGCTCTCATATTTACTAACCTCCATTTACAAATACTTAGCAATTTTGACTCTTTGTGACTATAGCTTAATGCATATTTAATTACCAGTATTAACAATTTAAGATGTATTTTCCTTCTATGTAATTGCAATAAGAGATATAGAACAGATAAGCAGTCAGATAATGAATAAAAAAGTCAAAATTGTCGGTCTTCTACGGACGAGTCGGCGGCCTTGCCGGGCTAGGCGCAGAGTGTCTTCAAGGCGTTCGCTACGCCTGGGGCCGAAGGGTTAAGCTACGGTTAGGGTTTGCGGCGTTGATAGAGAAGTGAAGGGGACGACGAAGATGGTTTATGGAGGAGGTGGGCTTCGGGGGAAACGGCGGCGGGGACATCCTTGGCGAGCCCGCCGTCGAGGGGACATGTGACAAAGTAGGCCAGGAGCTCACGTGCCTTGGTCCCAGCGCTACAACGAGGACAAGGATGGTGACCGGGAGGTAGCGGAACATCGCTCAGATGGGGTCTTCCTGCACGGCCATCGGGTGGATCTTGCCACCACCGCCCTTGCTGGTCTTGCCGCATAGCGTCTTCATGGAGCTCTCCATGCCGCCGGGGTGGAAGGGTTTAAGCGCCCCCCTCCCCCACTCATCGCAGTTAGGGTTTGCGGCAGGCAGTGACAGAGAAGAAGCGGAATGGATGGTGAAGGTGGTGGGGCGGGGCGTTCTGGGGTGGCGGCTTCGAGGGGAGCGGCTTATAGACGTGCATGCAGTCCCTTCGCTGCTCTGCTTTTGCTTTTTGCCTTTTCCAAAATGGTTATCATGTGAGACACATTACAATTTTGTGACTATTGTGTGTGACACACAACACCTTAAAAATATGATTTCTTGTTAAGATAGGTAAGAGAATATTTCTAAATATGGAGCAGTTGATGCCTTTCTGGCATTATCCACACTCTACGTCGAGTATTATTCAAAATTGTTGCCTAAAATTTCCATATTGACAAATGTCATGCTCTCATATTTACTAACCTCCATTTATAAATGCTTATCAATTTTGACTTTTAGTGACTATAGCTTATTGAATATTTAATTACAGGTATTAACAATTTAAGATGTATTTTCCTTCTATGTAATTGCAACAAGAGATATAGAACTGACGACCAATCATATAATAAATAAAATTATCGGTCCTCCACGGATGAGTCGGCGCCCTTGCCGAGCTAGGCGCAGAGTGTCTTCATGGCACTCGCTACGCCTGGGGCCAAAGGGTTTGCGGCATCGATAGAGAAGCGAAGGGGACGGCAAAGATGGCTTCTTGAGGTGGTGGGCTTCGGGGGAAGCGGTGGTGGCGTCGTCCTTGGCGAGCCCGCCGTCGAGGGGACAGGTGACGAAGTAGGCCAGGAGCTCACGTGCCTCGGTCCCAGCGCGACGACGAGGACGAGGATGGTGATCGGGAGGTGGTGGAACGCCGCTTGGATGGGGTCTTCCTGCACGGGCATCGGGTGGATCTTGCCACCGCCGCCCTTGCCGGTCTTGTCGCATAGCGTCTTTATGGCGTTCTCCACGCTGCCGGGGTGGACGGGTTTAAGCGGCCCCCACTCATCGCGGTTAGGGTTTGCAACAGGCAGTGACAGAGAAGAAGCGGAAGGGACGGTGGCAGTGACGGAGAAGAAGCGGAAGGGACGGTGAAGGTGGTGACTTCAAGGGGAGCGGCTTATAGACGTGCATATCGTCCCATCGCTGCTCTTCTTTTGTGTTTTGCCTTTTCCAAAATGGTTCTCCAAAGTTTTATATTTACACTTCGGGACATGTGCTTACGACAAGTTTGTGGCTCCCTTCACTCGTTTCCACCGTGCCACCGAAGATGACACCAGTAACTGAACAATTTGTTTTACTATAATTAATTTTATGTGTCACGTCATTTTCACCGTGCATGTTGTCACAACCTCAAACGATCTGATCAGATGTGATGGCTGTTGTGTTGCAGCCGCTGTGGCTGTGGCTGTAACACCTATGCTTGTTCAACGGCGGTCTGTTAAATCGGCAAGAAAATCAGCTATCTTCTACAAACCTACGGATGAACATTGATTCACTCAAATGATCGGTGACTCGTAGATGAAAATAAATTATCGTTTTTAATCGGTTTGATGGTTTCTTCGTTGAACAACCATAGCCAATAGTAATCAAGTTCACGAACTAACAACGATAAAGCAACCACAGTCTCAGCCGCTACAACAATAGCACATCTGATCAGAGTCCTTGTATCTCCTGCATTTATGGTCAAATTTTATCCCATATATGCATAGTGCATGGATTCTTGTCCTACAAAGATGTCCATTAGAAAACATTTTCGAGAAAAACACACCGACAAAGTCGCTTTCGTCTAAGACACACTGAAAAGTGTGGTTTTATCAACAACACACCGGCAAAGTGGTTTTCATGTGAGACACATTACAATTTTGTGACTGTTGTGTGTGACACACAACACCTTAAAAAATATGATTTCTGGTTAAGATTGGTAAGAGAATATTTCTAAATATGGAGCAGTTGATGTCTTTCTGGCATTATCCACACTTTGCGTCGAGCATTATTCAGAATTGTTGTCTAGAAATTTTAGATTGACAAATATCAATGTTCTCATATTTTACTAACTTTTTTTAACAAATAAATAGAAAATTTGACTTTTACTGTTCATACTTTGACTGACGGTAGTTTTGTAAATATTTAATTATCGGTGATACCAATTTAGACATGTATTTTATTTCTATGTAATTGCCAAAAAGAAGATATGGAAAAGACAAGTGGTCAAATGATGAATGAATAAGTCAAAATGCCAGTATTTGTGAACGGAGGTTAGTATTTGTGTCAAACAGGAAAAGCATTTCCACATTGTCCATCTTCATCCTGTTCGTGCCGACAAGTGAACTGCAGCAGAGGCAGTAGTACTTGACAGGCAGAACCAAGTCATTGACCTCATCTGGGATGGCTGGATTCAGAGATCCTTGTCACTAGTTCTTCCAAATCGACCAACCCCATGATGAGTCCATTCCAACATGCAAATACTGAGATCTATTGTCAATCACTCAATCAATTCGACAAGTTGCTCTCACCTCCACCTGCAGGTAGCAGCTGTGTGAGCTAGGAAGTTCAAGGTGCAGATGCATGCCAGCACCAGATAGATGCGGGCAGCTACTCGTAATCGAACTGGCGAAACAATCTCGTGAGTTCCCTCAACAGCGCGCAGGTTCTCTCCCTTCTCTGTGTTGGTTTTCTCATTTGGGAATCGACTGACGAGCGACAACGACTCGCCCCATTAGCTTGAACTATTCGCGGGTGGAGCATGTCGATCTCAGCCCTGTGGCCGGCCACCACCCTGATGAGTAACCACCACCATACCGGCGGTTGATCGATCGATCGTAGTTCGTCAACCTCCTGCGTGTTCACGTCGAGTGTGCCGAACTACGCTCAATCTATGACCAGGCGCATCTGAGTATTGGCTTCACTGCCTGTCGTTTTAGCTAGGCACCGGGCTCACATTGTGATTCAAATCGACTCCCGACACCGCACATCCACGCAGGGGGAGCATTGCAGTGACCATGAGCGCTATGTCAGAGACCCCTCACCTGTTCGCTGAGACGTGTTGCCCTATTGCTCAACCATGCCAACACCATGTCATTTCGCTCTCATCAGTCATCACTAGCATGCAACACCCCAATATTCCTCTTGCTTCTTCGACCGAATAAGATCATTCTGATCTTATATCTGTCGGTAAACAGCTTCCGAAGGCTTTTGTGACAGTTATATAATTGTGTGCAAGGCCAGCGAGGCACTTCAGCATAAATTTCAGATAATCTCGTTGCTCAAGAGAAGTCTCAGATTATCCCCAACTGACCAATGATGTAAATAAAGTTTAGTCTTCATTCGTCCAAAAAGAAAAATGTATTCTTCAGACTGGGACGCAGAGACAGTGTAAGCATCTGCTTGCTACCCTATACATGCTGCCGTGCATCCAATGTATCTGTCTTTTTCATCCTGAGCCCAGACCATCTGCTTCTACTTTGTTCCTTTCCTTTTGTCTTGCGATTGAGGACAATGCTTCTAGTCGATCATCACCTGTTGTTTTCTGTCTGTCAGGTTCCTGGCTTTGGATCATCTGTATGCGTGTTTCCTCTGGGCATGGACACTCATACTGCTGATCAGTGTTGCCATACTGTGGATCTCTGAATGGCCGACACCGAAAGATCCAATCATCGAGATGTTATTTTGCTTGCCATTGTGGAGAAGAACTTTTTCACCATGATGTTTCCATCACTCGTTTTCCAGAAACTAGAGGCGAGATCAAGAGATGCGAGGACAAGATTCCCATCTTTGTGCATGCAAAAGCAGCGAACATGCAGGTTGGCATTTGCTAGCGACGTTTCGGTGTAGAGTCGGTCCTTTCAGAGAGAGTGATCATCATCTCATCATGTTAAGGAAACGGGCGGGTGATGTTGAACAAGAAGTTAACCAAAGGTCATCGGCGCTGGTGATTAGGCAGTAAGAAGCTTGGAAGTCAACAACCTGACGCAAGAATCTCAGGAAGGCTGGAACTATTTTGATTTGTTGCGCCTAGCTATTTACATTTGTAGTTTAATCTCTGGTAGATGATGGATGGTTTGGTAAGCCTGAATAAGTTGTCAGGCAAAACTTGTAAACCTGATATTCAGACATCAGGGTATGCTGTAAACATGGACCATTTCTGTGGATCCTTATTCAATGAAAAAAGAGGAACAGGGGATTTTCCCTTGGTCGAAAAAAAAAATCATCTCATCATGTTTAGTCTGCTCCAGATCAAAGCGATGAAAGGAGCAGAGCATCTCCCAGATTCCACAAGACATATATGTTACACCCATCATACTATATACTACCGGCAGCAGAACATTATATTCTTCTGAACTACAGTTATTCATACCGCGACCCATCATACAACTTCACTGAACTTTACTGTCTATACATAACATTGCTGTTTGAGCAGAAAACATGTATCCCTGAACTACAGTTATTCATACCGCGACCGAGTTGTTCAAAAAAAAAAGGGTATTTGGAGCCCTGCTCTTTCTGCGGGGCAGGGAAGAATATCTCAGCATTTAGCCCTTACCGTTAACACAAAACTGATCGGAAGACAATAACAGAGAAAAAGGAGGAGAACAAAAGGGGCTAGATGTACTGATATAGCTAGCAGCACAGTGAGATCCTTTTGGCCGATCGAATGTCGACACCTTGCCATTGGAATTGGCAGCATTGACGCATTATGCGCGGCATCTATGTCTTCTTCTTTTCCTTGGAGATTCAGGACCGGCAACTGCTTATGGGTAAGAGACTGACTGAATAACCGTGCAAGAATCAGTTGCCAGCCGGCCACTGTCACTACTCCTGCTCGTTTGTCCATGGCCATTTTGACAAGGCTGCTCTCCACCATCCTCTGGTACCGGGCGTACGCATTTGACATGCGTGCTTAGGAACAACCATGGCTCTGGACCAGCAACTATTTACTTTCTTCCCTATCATATGCGAATTGAACTACTTCATGTGAGATTTCTATACAGGTCCCGCGTAGGAACTTCTCCTATTCCTGTGAGATTTGAACTACTACCTCATGCCAAATTTCTGTAAGCACCACTAGTATCTGCGCAGAAAGAACAGGTCCCATCTATTCTTTATCAGAGATGGCAGAAGCATGTGTTCCTCTAAGGCCAGCTTATCCAAATTGTATGGCACTAACTAAAAGCTACACTGCTAGATTCCCTTCCCCTCTCCTTTTAGGCTGGAAACAATGTTGTGTTATCCTACAAGAAAGCAAGTGAAGAACATTGATCTGCAGTACTTTTACCTTTTCTTGTACTCACCAACCACAAGATCTCAAGATGAAGAGGCTGAACTAACTGGCATGAAAACACTCGTAAAACAAAAGCACTTAATTAGCACCTAATATACAGCACTACACATGCATGCATGACACCACCAAGTAAAAGTAATCTACTCGGATCAACAAGCATGGTGGAAGCGGTGCATGCAGGCGTGGCATGTGATCTCGAGCGCGGCGGCGGCCGCCTTGACGC
>LAPY01001658.1:81157-93695 GCA_000970635.1 Eragrostis tef
CTGGACTTCCTGTACTCTCCAGGTCTAGCTAGTCATCTCCAGATTTTTAGTATGACTGTCGGTGACCAGATTAGATTTTCTCTTGCTTGCATGCATGATTTTGACGGTCTTTGTTGATTTCAAATACTATAAATGAAGCATCCTAATAAAATCATAATAAACTTGTCACTATGTTGATGATCGTCCTTTTTTCTTTATTTGAAGTCAGAGGCATATGCACAAAGTTGTCATATGAAAAAACCTATGTAGATTTGGTCAAGACACTCCCACCCCCACTCCCGCAATTAACTAAATGATAAGTAGCCTCATGTCTTGAGTTTTAATTTAAAACCAAGAAAAAACTGACACTTTCCAAAAAAGGAAAACCCACATAAGAAACAAATCATGGAAAATATAATGTAGCGTACACCTTATATATTGAAAAGGGAGAACGTTATGCATATGCATGGCGCATAAGAATACGCAGTGTGTTCAACAGGCTGCAACCGCAGAAAAATAACTGCGAACACTGTAGCACCTGCAGAAACACTGCAACAACTGCAGAAGAAATAACTGAAACACTGTAGCTGCTGCAAAGCAGCGAGGCGAACACACTAACGATCTAGTACCATTAATAGTTCTTGATAACATAATTAAGAAGGGCCATACGGCCCTTACAGTTCCTCCAACCAACATTTATACGTACGGTTCTCCTTGTCCCTTCCTTTTTGCTCAAGTTTGTTGATGCATGATCCATGGATCAATTGACCAAGCCAATATCAGGAATTGATTAAGAAAAGGCGATTAGACAACCAACTGCATATCAATTCTTCCACCTTTCCTTATTAATTTTGCCTGTGACTCTTATGCGGGACAGTGCCACAAGATTATTATTGACAACAAATGTTGCTTTAGCGATAGGTGATGTCAGTGCTGTTGCAATTACTTTTGTGTAATCTACATCGGATCCGTCTTTTCCTCTTTATCATATATTTTATATGAGTCGATCCTCTCTAACTATTCTGGATATGCAAGATAATGAGTGTTGGTCCAGAATTATAACGTGAAAAGGACTTGTTTGAAATGTCTTCTCCTCCCAAGAATGAATTGACGGTTTAATCATAGATAATGTTCATGATTCTAAACAGATGATTATTTTTTCATATTGCCTTTTTCCCCCTTATATGCAAAACTAACAATGATATGACGTGGTAATAATGTGAACAAAAGATTGCATCTAGCGGATGGGCATGAACATTATATTATTTATTTTTAAAAGAAGAAGAAAAAAAACGGGAAGATGAAAGGTTCTTGATATGCGGCAGCGGCGGCGGTAATGCCGGACCAAGCTGGTAACTACTAGCACTGAGAGCTTCGGGACGTTGAAATGGTAATGGTCAGACCAGCCTAATAACATGTCGATCAGCTGAATAACTGATGAGTGCTGCCACCATAATTTGTGGCGAAGTTAACCGATCTAACACACATTAATTTCGCAAATAGAAAAAATATTGTGTGACAAATTTTTATAGACGGAGCTGAGGATCTAGCCTATAATTATCCCTGCTGTCATGGACTGATCTGGTGGTTGTGCATTCAACAAGTACAAATGAAGCGTCATCATCATCCAGCTTAGTTTTAGTCCTAATGCATATTTTAAATTTATGTCAAACTCAAATTTTCAAGATAAGACAGGAAATTAATTTAATGGTGTCCCTAGCATATAGGTTTGTTTTAATACTTTCCCTAGCATATAGTTGCCTTGGTCACAGGGTAGCTAGAGATCGAGGCAGCTGAGCTGAGTTAGCCGGCCGGACAGTGGACTGACAAAGAACAAATTAAATGTAATCGGCCACGTGCTCGTTTGACTTGATCCATCCATCGTTTGCTGTCAGAATCAATCAGTGGTGCTCGGAGTATATTGTTTTTTATTTTAATTCTAGATTAGTTTGACTAGCTCAACTTACACTAGCCAAAAAGCTTCTTTCTTCTTTTCTTCTGAGACCAATGACAAAATTACAAATGGAAAACCGGTTAACAATGAGGTTGAGAGGAGAGACGTCCCGCTGACATATTCTCAACGTGGGAGGATATGAACCCACGCCTAGCATACCATCCGAGCCCATGACGTATGTGCTTATCGACAGGTTCCTATACAACTTCATAGTAAGCAAAAAATATATTGCGATCTTAGAAATTTTGATGCTGTTTAGTATCTTCTTCACTCATATGGTTGCATTAATATATATATATATATGTGTGTGTGTGTGTGTGTGTGTGTGTGTGTGTGCTCTTCCTAGTGAAGAGAAGTAATACCTAATGCAGCCAAATAGCTTTTTTTTCAAAAAAGCCTAACTGGTAATTGTTCCAGCATCCTTTTTTTCCGCGAAATAAATTCCAGCATCCAAAAAGATACGAAATGTGTGTCCCTGCCTGGTCCTATATCTTGTGCGCCTTTAGATATTTCCATCATATGGTTTCAAGTGTTATTTTTATGTGAAACGAAGGCTCAGGCGATCAGTGTTGGGCTCAGGAGCTGCCACGTAGTCCAATCAACTATGTTAGCTGAAAGGGAAAAGAATAATCACTGAAACCACACAATATATTTTTTTACACGTCTTGCTAGGATGAACTAAAACCATAAAGGTAGCTAGCAAGACTGCAGGCAGAAATGCAACTCTACTTCTTGGAATGCATGGCATCAATCTTAAAGTTTACCAAATAGTTAAGTAAGTCATCATTAGATCAATGGTAATTATAATTTCTTTTAATTATAACTCTCTCTATTTATCTATCTATCGGGCACTCGATAAGTACTTTGCCGAGTGCCGACGTGGCACACGGCAAATAAAAAAGGCAGATGACGACCCAAACCAGCCATTACGGCCTGTTTGCCGAGTGTTGCGACGGCACACACTAGGAGAGCCTAACCTAATACACGTTTGTTGGTAAAGTCTAATGCACATTTAACAGCGGGCTACACCAATGGAATTCCACAGGGAACTGCACTAGAAGTTGATAATGATTTGAGTACAAATAGAAATTTGTCAACATCTCAAAGATTTGTGGACTAAAGATGATGTTTATGTTTTCCTGGTACCCGTTTGACCACGTCAAGACAAACTCAAGATTCACATCGTATAATAAGCATTTGATTTCTAGGATATATATTATAGCATAAATTAGTGGTAAAGTTGCATTTTCAAAGATCACACTCGAAAACGACAACTATTTAGGGACCCAATTCACCTATTAAAACAATTCAAGTTCTGATTGTTGGGTTCATCATCATAGAGTAGTATACTGTAAGAATGAGAAAAAGCTCAACATCTGGCATTTATATATATAAAAAAAAGCTCACGCACCTTTATGAACACATGTCCATTTCTGCAATATTGAAAGCTGCATCGTCTGCGCAACAAATTGTATGAATGAGTAAATGCTCACGCACCTATCTAGTTAGAAGTGCACGAAAGACCTTTTGTATCAAATAATAACCACATTTTACCACAACACAGCACAATGATATGACCATATCACTGTAAACAAGCCATAATAACATGTCTATCGCTATTGCTCTTAACTGATAAGGTGCTAACTGGCCGGTCAAGTGGCCTCGTTCATCACAGGCTCTATCGTGTCATGCTGAACGGGAAGGCGGCCGGCGCAAGAGGGGTCTGAACTCTGAACAGCTGAACTTCTTGGTTAAATGTTCTAGTTCAGCTGTCGGCGAACGAGTTTAACCAAGAAAAAACTTCCCGAATCGTCAGTTTAGGCGGGAGCACCATCTCTCAGTTTGATGTATGGGTCTTGAGGGCGGCGTCAAGTCAGTTCACCACTTGCCATTTTTGCCAAAAAGAAACACTTAGGCACGTCTAGCTTTAGATGTTGCGATGAGGTCTAAGCATCTTTAGTAAAAGAACATGGTGTAACTATCGAGAGTAAAGTGCAACACAACGCAATTTGCCGTGAGATAAGGCACCCCCCGCTGTTGTTGCGATATGCATTTTGGTACGGTGAGCTCATATGGCCCGGTAAGTACTCAAGTGGCCTCCTTTCGTCACATGGCACTTTGTATTTGTGCGGTCACGTTCCTAGCATCGAACATGGCGGTGGCGGCGCAAGAGGGGGGCTGAACCGCAGCCTCGCGCACAGCTCGCTGCCAGCTTAGCAACAGACAACCAGTTTTCTTGCCCACCTGTCGGCAAACGAGGTTTACCAAAGACCGCCTTCCCGATACGTCACTGGCTGGGGGCGAAGCAACGATTTCTCGTGGCAATATTTGTTTGGAAAACAGTATGAACGATGAATGGTTATATTTAAGTTCTGGACCGAATCCTAAAGGTTTAGAACCATATACTCCTCTCACTATGGAACTCGAGAAACCAATAAAACGCTCTAATCGTTATATTTGCCCGTAGTCCACTATGCACAAGAATCAAAGAGCATGTTAAAATTCGGTGACGAACAACCCACAGCCTCTGAGCCTGACACAAAAGGATTCAAAGTATAACATTTGTTTCCAGAGAACATTTCAAAACGATTAAAAAGGAAGAAGTACGATGCGATGCGTGCTACAGTCAAGAGGGAAATTTCTGGTTCGTATAAGGCTTCATAATCAAATAAAATATTTCGTGAAAAACAGGCCGTTCAACCTGGCTATGCGACCAGCACCAAGCAGTGATCAGCATTGTTGATACGGCCAGGTTGTACTTATAGCAGTACTAATATATTTCATCACAATCCACGAGCAACAATAATGAAACCTGTGTGATGATTCCCAACAAACCATATGAACATTGATAGCTTCAGAGCGGCTCTTGATGGCTGAACTCTTATCACTTATCAGCCCAACAACAATATAGACATCAGTACAAAATGAATTCCCCGCCTCACATAAATGTACATTTTTGTCGAGCAAAATTGTATGTCAAAATTCAAAACAGTATAACTATTAATTCATACCTCAGTACAAATTGTATGTCAATGAAAGTACTAATTCTGTTAGAACAGACACAAACAGCATGAGTATTGCACACCCATTTCCCTGTCAAAGTTGGTTGTTTGGGAAAAGCGAGAGTGCGCTGACAACCAGCTTACTTAGGGCTAAGAAGAGTTTAGAGCATCAAGTTGTCGCTGTAGCTCCTCAAGATCATCATCAATAGCACCCGAGCTCACTGTAGCAGGTGGTTCAGGATAGGAATCAGCATCTGGAAGCTCGCGGATAAGGCCTTCCGGTAGGATATCTGTACAATTTCCAAGTATAAGAGATGACCAGAGGACAGGATTCTACAGGAAGGGTACTTCTTTCTGACATGAAAAGCATTTGATTTACCTGCAGAGCTCTTAATACTTGATGTTGCTGTGTCATCGTCATCAAGAACACTGCACAAGAACAAAATTTCCCATTTAATATATTGTTTACTGCTTCTTTAGTGAATATTAGTTAATCAAAAGTATGCCCAGTTTCTGTAAACAGCAAAATATGGGAAATACAGTGATCGCAAGCATGCAAGTTCCAGTTGAGAAATTCATGTATGGTTTTTGTTAAGAAGAGCTCCAAGCCAGGCATAAGCACTTCGTTGGATCTTCTGAACACATTTCTTGTTTCTGTGCAGTCTTGCAGAAGGGTGTCAAGAATTGAAGTGGTTTGAACATGGGTTTACCTCCACAAGCCAAGGGTAACTCACTGAACTGAATCAATATTCATTATAACAGTTATAGTCATGCATCAGTTATGTCCTAACTAGTGGCTCTCGGGAAAACTCACGTTTTAATGAAAGTTGCTATTGCTATTATTTCTTTAAACACGGAATCAAATCAGTATTCTGGGCGGAAAAAAAATGATGGAACCCAATGTGGAAGATATACCTAATGTTCCACTCGTTATCCTGGTGGATAGGGCCTTCATCAGCTGCAGAGGCTTCAGCTTCCATCTTTGCCTTTGCTGCTGCATCTCTAGCAGGTTTGGATTCCATATATTCTTTCTAAAAAAGGATGAAAACCAGGATGACATTATACAATCGTCATCATTTCAGTTATCAAACATAGTACTAATTTGTTGGAAAAGACAAATACCTGTCTCTGAACACAGGCTGGATTTGAACATTGCGGATTTGGTCTCATTTCCATTGTTGGGAAAAAATCCTTAAGTGAATTATATCCCTACACAATCAGGGCATAACAACATTTGAAAAAATTAACAACATTTGGAACATATAGAGATAAATAAACTGTGTTCGGTTTGATGGATGAGATGATCCACCGGCACTTTATTCGTAATTAAGTGTCAAGATAGTGTTTAGTGAAGTTTTCTGACAATACCAATTTGGATTCAAGTGATTACCAGGTAAGGGGAAACTTGTCCAAACTTCAACAGATATTTCAGCGCATTCTGTACCAGGAGACCGGCGACAACACCCTGCATAAATCATGTTTATAATAAAAATAAACTAGAACAGGAGCTCTGGTGAAGAATGGAGAACTCTATGTCTAGTACTACCTCCGATCTTATTTTGTTATCGTTCAGACAAGCAACCTAGTTCATTTTTGAACTGAACTCTCTGTCTGAACGACAAGAAAAAAAGAAAGGAGGGAGTAGTAAAGATGAAACACACCCTCAGTTGGGGTGGTACTGCTCAGGTATTGAACACTTGATGACACCCTGCACTCTTGGTGTTTCAAACAATGCAGAGAAATAATGTAGATCTAACCTAAGTTAATGGAAATATCTAGCAGTCTTACAGAGGCTACTCGGCAGAACAAAATAACACAACGACTATCAGTTTCAAGCATCGCAATATATTGAAATTATTTACAATTAACAAAAAGGTGCAAATAAATATACTGTTGATGTTCCATAAACTAACAAACATGTGTCGACATAAGGCCATTAGAAAGGTACACAATTATGGCAGGACCTATCATCTGATTCAAGCTACCACATGGTTTTGATGCAATATGCAATGACAATACAAAATGAATGGTAAATGAAAATGAAATGTAGCCTAACCATTGTAGTTGGCAAAGAGGCAGCACAAACACCTTCACGCTTAAGAGTACGCTCGTCCACCCCAGATGCTACAACCTATAAGTGAATGTATTATAAGCAGGTTAGCAAGGGATAGAGAAATAGAAATGGCATGATGGAAATTCATTGGGACATCTACATCAAGCCAAAACCAGCATAGAAATACGGAATAAAAATGGATAGCCGCCAATATGAAACACATATTCCAGAATGTAAATGTAAAGTAGGCAGAAGTTCACACCATTAAACTAGTGAGATAAAACAAAAAAAAATACCAATGGAGGAGCACATGCAAAACAAGCAGTTTCACCAGGAACCAGTAGTTGTATGTGACCAGAAACAGCATCTTCCGAGACACCTGATACATCAGAATCTCGATAAATGACCAGGACTATGCTGATGAATGATGAGATTGATGTGAATAGTTCCTTTGAACTGTGAACTCTATAAGGAATAAGAGTGTATAATTGCAAGACTTACATACTTGTTGTGGTAAAGTATTTAACGAATGTGTATTTTCAGCATTGTGCAAATTTAAAGGGCACAGATCAATTACATCAAACCAAAATACTTGAAAATTTCACCCATAATCCTCTGTCAATAGATTTAACATCCTTACAAAAATATTTAGACAGCAGTACAATAGACTTGACAGAGCACTTAACATTTTAAAAGTGTGTCTTGAACAATGCCCTAGGGCTAATTCATAACCAGTGAACATGAATCTTAACAAAGTAAATCAGCTACTGAAGGTAAGGTGACTCATTTTTACGCAATTAGATTACTGAATGACCAGCGCACTTTCAGAAAAGGTCCACTGTCAAAAATGTAACTAGCGACTTACCAGACTCCATCCATGTCTGACCAAGCTCATTGCATGCCTGAAAAGCAGGTATACAGAACAAATAAGTAAACAATGCAGCAACTAATGGCACAAGGCTAGGCTTGTAAAATTAACATCAGGCCCAGAGAAGGAAAATGCTGGTATTGTTGATAAAATGGTACAGAGAAATGAAAAACTACACTGATTTATATTTGTGTGCTGACGAATCACCTGGTTTACAACCATACGAGCTTCATAGTTATCAACGCAGCTCAAGACAAGATCAACCCCAGTGGTACGGCCATGAGAACTCCGGGCTTTTAGACTTGCCAGAAATGTTTCAAATCCATTGACAGTAGTAATATTGAGCGAGTAGCTCTGCAATACAGAATAAGTTAACATCAGTTTTCTTAAGCATGAGGAATGTAATGGCGTGTAACATGTTACATCCAAAATCCAGCTCAAGCACATATTAGCCAGACAATTTGTGCTTAGAGTGATGATTAACCAAGTGAGAGTAAGCAACGAAAACAAATAAAGTTACATGAACGAAACAGTCTTCTAATTTCATACGTGTGTGGTGGAAGAAGAATCAGGGAAAGCGAATAACACTAGGTAAAGATTAGTACCCAGCTCATATTATCAGAATTTCACAGTGTAGCTTATGTTAGATACTGAATCTGATGAAACTGATTGTTTAAGGGGGGAAAAGGGGAACAGATAAATACTAATACTGAGCACAGTTCTCACCTCCAACACTACATCAGGATTTATTCCAGAAAGTGTCTGTACAGCGGCATCTGTTTTAGTCATTCCAACCTAGAAATAGCAAAATGGATAACAAATTAGTGACAGTTCCTTGCAGGGCAGTAATAATTCATTTCAGGGGTAACACAGGAAACAACTGACAAGTTTAAACAAAGACAGAGGGAAAGCACAACGCACATATCAGAAAGGTAGTTTACCTGTTCTGGACGAAAGAACAACCTATTCATGTTTGCCAGCTCGACTGTATCATAATCATACAACAGGAGGCGTCCAATTCCACATCTAGTGAGCATCTCTGCAGCAACACTACCAACACCACCTATTCCCTGTGAAGCATATGAATCAAGGGTTTTTCCTGATTTGATATTCGCACACAAATATATGTAAACTGAGTGCTGAAGACATAAATCTTTTGTCTAAAGAAGCTGAAAATAATGCCAGCATACAACCCGTTCGAAACATGTATTGTCACTACATATTCCTTATTAGTCCTGAACTCCTGATCATGAGGTTGTATGAGGTGTACCCCAGTCTTTATAGCTGAAGCCAGTGTGTTGAATTTCGCAGTATCCATGTAAGAACTGCAGTGCAAACTAACACCAAGTGGTGGCGGTTCCTCTAATTAGAGAACGAACTTCTCATCGTCCTGTTACATGCCAATTCGATCTTCCAGAGCTAATGTAAACTAAGCCAAAACTTTCCCAAATCACAATATCAGTCCATGTGACGAAATGCACTTACGACAATGGCGACGGAGTAGTCCCTGATGAGCTCGTAGTTGTCGACGACGCCCATCCGCTGCAGCGCCATGAGCCTGCTGTAGGGGTTGCTGTCCACCACCTCCGCGCTCATGTCCTGCACCACCAGAATTCCGCGGGCACGCAGTGAGATTCACAAGTTTCACACACGCTCCAACAGCCTCAATGCGGAAACCGGCGTCAGGTCAATCGTACCTTGATCTTGGACCGGGCAGCGGCGGCGACGTCGGCCGGTTTCATCATAGCCACCACCCGCTCTCGCATCTAGCAACCAGAGAACGAGCGAGGGAATGAGAAATCACCAATTTTGGGGAACGACTCGAAGCGAGGAAGGTGACGAGGGTCGGGATCTCGAGGGTACCCTCTCGATGGAGGCGGTGTCGTCGGGCCGCTGCTTGAGCGCATCAAGGTCGCGAAGCAGCGCGCTCAGCTGCTCCTCCTCCATCGCCTCCTCCTCGCGGCCGCTGCTTGATGCTCTGCTTCTCCTCCGCCGTTGGCCGGTGAAAGAGACTGGGGATGGATTCAGTGGGGTCGAGCGCGACTCGGGATCGACTCCAGCGAGACGAAGCAGGAGCGCTGGTCCGACGTGTCCCGTCGATGACGCGTTCATCATGACGTGGCAGTCCAGGTGGAGCTACAAAGGTGACGTGTGTTTTGGGCGGGGATGTGGTGTGGCCCACTCAGCACTTTGGACCGTAAAGGCCCACAATCTTGAATTATTGGACAATATGTTGAGATTGGGCTGCAAGCTAATGTTTTTCTTTTTGTGAGAAACAGGAAGTGTTACTGAATGACGTTTCCAGCATCTTCGGTCTTTTTGCATGTTTGTAAAGGTCCTTTATCCGTGATGGCGAAGTTTCGGCTGGATTTTGTTTTCGTTCTAAAATGACCCTGCTGACTTTTTTGGTTCCCGCATCTTTTTTTTCGAAAATGCACCGAACACGTATACTTAAGAAGAAGAGTTGCAGATGACCGGAGGCCTAACAAAAGGAAAAAAAAAAACAGAAATTGCGAGAAACACTTGCAGTAAGTCACTAGTTCTACGACCAAAACGCCTGCAAGGTCTAAACCTCTTTGGCGCGCCTCGACGACATGAACTTGCGCAACTTCGCGATCGTCGACGCCAAAGATGAGCTTCTATCTTGAGGGAGAACGACCAATTAGAGCGCTTCACCTCTTGTTCTACTTCTTCCAAAGCCTTCAGGCGACCAAAGAAGACGAGGTAACAAAGTGATAAGAAAAGTCTCGAAGGTTGTTTGAACTACACGGCTTCTGAAGCTTGAAAAAAATGACCATGAGATTAGCAACCTTTTGACGGCCTGTCACAAATGGCGCATGGAGGAACCCACCAGCGCGGAAACACCAAACTACGACTTAAATGGTTCAAGTGAATTCATAACATTTCCAGTTAGCTTAGAGTTTTTTTTGCTACAAATGATCGGTGAATGGTAACTCAACATAGATCACCAGCAATCCATGTCCGATTACTGTATCAACAATGAGCTACCATCGGTCTTGTTGCGGCCATTCTATGAAGCTATATCAGCATCCAGGTCGAATGGTCGACATAACAGGATCGATGACTTCTCCTTATTAGCATTATGCTCCCAGCAATCCTCATCCAATGATGAAATGTTTTGCAAGCATGCATTGTACGCTCTTCCATCATCAGTTTTCATGAGTAGCAACGAATCGTTTGCAGACAATAGGTGATTTATACTACGAGCAGTCTGGCACAGATCGCCCTTGTCTTATGCTGCATTTAGGAGAGTAGAGAAGCCTTCGGCATAGATCAAGAAGAGATATGGGGAGATCAGATCCCTCTGCCTCAGCCCCTTGACATTGGAATACTGTCCATCGACTCTCCCCATTGACATTGATCTTCAACGTGGTAATGTATCGCGCCCATTATTTATTTTTTCGAGGGAAGTGAATCTCATTATGGGGCCCACCCAGTTATGTGCACATTCAGCATCATCTTCTCTAAGAAATTCCGTTCCAGCCTGTCAAATGCTTTGCTCGTATATAGTTTTATACCGCTAAACTACACCTCCTCTTTGTTTGCATATGATGAGTCAGTCCATAAGCCAGCAACACTTGTCCATTATGTGTCACCCAGGGACAAATACTCCCTTCAATATATTCGATATCACTTTTGATGTTATCTTGTACACCATGTTACATAAGCTGATAGGCCGCCCGCTAGTCCTCATGCTTTTTCCAGGCTCTCCACTTTGAGAATTAACACAATTACATTTTCATTTCACCCAAGCATATCTCCACCATTCAAAAAATATCTCCACCACTCAAAAAGTTCCTGACCTTCTATGCGACTTCGTTGCCCACAATATTCGATCTGCTTACAAAATAAAGCCGGCATACCATCAGGCTCTGGAGCCTTGAGATCTCCAATGATACCGAGAGCTTTTTTAATCTCTTCATCTCGTTAGACACTCTCGGGCACACGTGTTGTAATAGCTCAACATGTTCACCTTCATGGGAATCAAACAGGGAGATATAATACTTTCTGTCTTAAAATTTGAATAAGATAAATTGCCAAGCGTGTTGTCTAAAAGTCAAAAGCGATAACTACTCTTCATTCCCGTCACCACTGTCACCATAGTCCCATCACTCTTTTTTTTCACTTTGTTATTTTATTTCTCCGCCTCTTCTCTGATACACTCATGAAAGTATTTAGTGTCGCGATCACAATTCCAACCAATGTGCATGGAAGATAGACAGGGCTCCGGTTGACCGTCAATTCCACTCGTAACTAGTATGCCTACCCGCGCATTTGCGCGGCTAGACTTGTTAAACTATTTGAATTATTTCATATTATCAAGAGTTTAAACATAGTTTATTATTATTTTTATAGTACTTCTAACATAGCTTTAATTGTTTACAGAAATTTCTCGCCAAGTCTGTCAATTTGAGTGTGTGATGATTTCTTGTCACTCTACTGAATACCTACATATTATATCAATCATAACATGTATGCATCTTTCATTACCAAGCAAACTAAATAGACTTGATGCTTTTCTATGCAATTCTTTTTTAAGAACTTTTCTACGCAATTATAATAATACATAACTCTCAAGTTCTTTTTTCGTAGTTTCTTTCGTCGCACCCTGTCACACCTGTTTTGTAAAGGCAAAACAGATTCCCGCTTGTGTGCCCGGA
>LAPY01001658.1:99385-112488 GCA_000970635.1 Eragrostis tef
GGACTTGCGCTCCAGCTCCAGCTCCCGCCTCGCCTCCCGCAGCGACGCCTCCGCCGCGGCCAGCGCCTCCCCGAGCTTCTTGCTCACCCGCTCCGCGCGCTGCCGCGACCGCCGCTCCAAATCCAGCTCCGACGCCACCAGCTGCGCCGCCGCGGCGGCCTTCTCCCTGTGCCTGCTCTTCCACGCCCGCATCTCCTCCGCGAGCTGCGCCCGCACGCCCTCCTCGTCGCCGCCGCCGCGGCGCCTCTGCTCCCGGACGAGGTGCCGCGCGCGAGCGCGCGCGGCGTCCAGCTCGGAGCGCAGCGCGGCGAGGAGGGACGCCGCCGTCGGGTTCAGGGCCCCCGGCGCCAGGACGTTGGCCAGCACCCTGACCAGCTCCTTGGACGCGGTCACGCTGTTGTGCAGCTCCTGCAGCTGCCCCATTCTGTCGCCTGGGCATTCTGTCGCCTGAAACAGATCGAACGAGTTCATTAGCAGCTCTGGTGGCGCTTGGAACATGTTCAAGAAGTGATTCAGACTTCCAGAGAAACTTTGCAGCAAGTTCAGTGCTCGTTTACTCTTCTTCTCTTACGATCTCGATCATTACCATTTCGTAATGTTTTGTACCAGCAGTTAAGCATGTAGAATTACAACTACTCGATGATTCTTGTTGCGCAAGTTCAGTGTTCGGTTTTCTTCGTACTGTTTCTTAGCATAACGCAGGATGATCAGACAAATGGAATAGTAGCATGATTAGGCGGCGCTGACAGGCACACAGTCAGAGCTGAGGCTGTCCCGGTCCTCTTCTCCAACTGTCGTACAAACTGAAAAACAAGTTTCAACTAAACTCTGACAACCGCCGAATCTGCCATCTCAGCTCGTCACCAAGACGATTCCAGCGAAATTGGCTACAGTATTAGTTATTTGCGCCACCCCCGCCGCCGCCGCGTCCACCTAAAAGGCAATTAGCAACTGCTCGATGACTCTTCTCTCGTTCCTAACAGCCTACTAGGCGGCCAGCACGAGGTTTGATGAGGAGAATCGCATCGGCAGCTGAATAAAACAAGCATCGTTGGTACGAGCCTAGCTAGCGGCAAGTGGAAGAAGTGGACAAAGATTGCATGTGCCTATCAGAATTCAGTAGTAGGCGTCATTGGAAACTCGAGTGAGGTTGTACAGCCTAAGCATGCGATGTAGTAGGCATCGAAAGGTCAGAGAGAGGTTGCCGCCATCTGAACGTTAAGAAATTGGCATCCAGAATGGACGCTGATGTGAAGAATGGATTGTATACGTGATTAAATGTAGAGTGAGACCCAAGCTCTTACTCTACTCTGTTTCTAACGCGGTAACTGAGATACACAAGATGTTGCTGAAAACAGAGTATGACCTTTTGGAAGCAAAGTACCGTTACTAGTTGGGTTAGTATATGTATCAGGTATTCAGATACTACGATGTTCCACGAGGCAGGGGAATGAGGAGCGTGTAGTTAATACAAAACGGTCACACGCCTAATCAACTGAGCAACAGAACAAGCTAGGATATTCGAAGTTACCTCCATCGTGCCGCCATTGCTCATGACATCTGAGAACCAGTGACCACGGGCATGGCCGTTGTGCCAGCTCCTCTCTCCATCACCTTCCAACGCCCTGCTCTTCCTTCTTGTCAACTTGGAGAACTGCACCGAAGATAAACGATCAAGCTCAGAGCACGAACCATGGTTGCAGTCAGAACTGAAAACAGGTCAAAGACCAGAACACGAGACAGCATGGCGCCGCGGCCGGCACTCACCTCCACTGACGCGCTCCGGCGGTGATCCGAGCTCCGCCGCGCGGCGGCCGCGTCCCACCCGACCTCCCCTTCCTCCTCGTCCCCGCACGCGCCGGGCCCCTTGTCGAGCTGCCAGAGCGCGCTGACGAGCTTCCGCGCCGACGCCGCCGACGTGGGGCGCGTCTCGACGCGGCGGTGGTGCCGGCTCCACGACGACTCGGACATCCTCTTCCTCCTCCTGCTGCCGCCGCCGCTGATCTCGCACGGTGACGACGCGCCGCCGCACCCGCTCCGGCCGATCAGCCGCACGCTCCGCTTCAGCCTCAGCCTCCTCCTTGTCCTCTTCCGGGTGTCCGGCGACGCGCCGGACGACGGCGAGAGCGCGCACCGCTTGCGGATCTTGGTGGCTTGGTCCACGTCGCGCCTCAGCATTTCCCTAGCCCTGGATTCAGATTTCGTCTGGTGATGATGGTTTCTTCGTGACAACAGCAAGAAAAATGAGATGTGGATGTGGGGCTAATCATGTTCTCGGATTTGCATTGGGATTTGAACTCGCTTTTGCAGGGGATGGGCTCAGGCAGCTTTGGTCCCGTGGAAGGAATAAGAAGCATGCATGAACTGGCAAAGGAAGATGTGACCTTCACACACTTTGAGCAGAGAAAGCCACCATGGACCGGAGTCCGCGCTCCGAGAAAAATTCAGAGACACTGGTGAATATGCCGAAAAAAAAATGCTTCAACAAAAATAGATTGGAGGAACCAAGAAGATATGTACTGCTGCGAAAGATCGCCGAGCTCCTGCAGTGCCAATAAAGCAAAGATACACGACCAGATCACAGCAGGAGCATCTCAAGTTCAAACGAGTTCATCAAGCAGTCAAACGGAAGAAAAACCAAGAAGGGAAATCAACATGGAGCTTTGTGCCAGAACAGATCACAAAATCCATTCCAATCCTACCATGGAAATATTTCAAAGGAGAATGGTTCGTACAACAGTGCAATGCGCCATGAACACAAAAATCTGAGAATGCTGCGGGTTGAGGGAGAAGATTGGTACCCATCAAAAGAGGAGGGGGTGCTTAGTTCATCTCCGTGCTCTTCGTCTCGCGGCTCCTGCTGTTTGTGTGCAGAGACGATCGATTGGCAGGGCAGGGCGCACACACGAGTGGAGAAGGACGGATGGAGGGGACACGGTGATGGGTGCGTATATGGGGTGTGGGGGATGCTCCGTAGTATCAGATCATATCAATGGGTGTCCTCCTTGGTTGCAGATTGGGAGCAGCCTGAGCTGTCTGCCTGTTGCAAATGATTGGGGACTGGATTTGTGCTTGTCTTCGCCGGTTTCTGTTCAAGGTGCGTGTGTGTATAGAAGCTTTGCATGGGCCATGAGAGCTGGAATTATAACAAGTTTGTAGAATGCGGGAAGTCAGATGAGGTCACCTGTTGCCGCATTTTTCAGTTCCACTTTTAGTATGGGTGGGTATAGGTTAACTGAACACAGATAGTTGGTCAATCCTGAACAAATTGATGTTGCAGGAGTGCCATCTGAAGACACTCACAGGCATAAGCAACTACTGCTGGTGACTGGGAATCTCATTTCTCAGCGTTCGAAACTTTATAATCACATTTTGAATTTGGAAAATGGTAAGCCAGCCGAAATACAAAAACTGAAGTACTACACCGGTAACAGACCAAAACCACCGGAAAACTCTGAAAAATATCTTCTAGGAATAAATTCCAACAGCCTTTTTCTGATGCATTTGCATGGTTCATCATTTTAGCTGGAGCTTGTTCGCTCTGAAAGCAAGCCCCCCCCCCCCCCCCGCAGTTTGCACAAGCATAACCTCATGTGTTTCTAAAAGCTGATTAATTTATTTAGTTTTCCTGAGCTGGCAGATCCTTGAACATGGTGTGTACCAGGAACTCGACACGCTGGCGCGTAGTAGTGTCGAAGCATAACTACACTAGGCCCAAGATCGCCAACGTTCCCCTAACGAATTTTAAAATGTGTAGCTCACACAATCAGACAAGCCGATCGACAGCCCGGCGCAAGGTAAACAAATGATCAGCAGCAGGTGCACCACCCCGACATTAGCAGCTGCGTTAATCCTCCGTCGCCACATGGGGAGGGGAAGCCGTTTGCTGGCCCACCGGGCGGCACCGGCGCACAGGTGGAAGGCCGGCGGCGGAGCAGGGCACGTGCGCCCGGATCTCGAGAGGGAGGATCGGAGGAGGAGAAGAAATCCGCGTGGATCGGAGGGAGCGGACATGCGTCCGCCGAGCACGAGTCGCCCTCGAGCAGAGATCTCGGTCCCCCGCCTGCCGGCCCCGGCACGGCGACGTGGTGGTCGGCCGCGCGCGCGGGGGGACCAGGAGCACGCTGGGCCACACATCACCTGCTGTGTGCGTGGCGTGGGGGTTCAGTTCCGAGTGGCGTTCTTGCGTGCTGTTCGTTGTTGCATGGGTGATGGGTCGCGTGAACGATCATTGCAGATACGGATGGAACGATCGGGGGCGCGGCCGCGCAGGAGGGATGGCGATCATGCGCCAGTAACCGTCCGTGGCGATGTACAGGGTCGATACCGACCGTGATCTTCTTTCAGGCAGGAGCGAAGCGTAATAATGGAAGAGCAAATGGCCGGCCGGCCGGTCTTTTTTTTTTTCTTTTACAAGCGTGGGCCGTTTGCACCAAGATCGTGACTGGGCTGTAGATCAGGCCGGTATTTAGGCTAGGCCTAAGCAACGGCCCAGGAACAAAGCTAGCCCAACACTCATTCTCTATTTTAAATCGAGCACCGCATTTGGTTCTCCTTGATCCAGTTTGGCCCAATTCTCAATTTGGTTTGCCTCCTGGCGCAAAAGGAGGAAGATTTTGAATTTCGATATGGCATTGATTTTTACAAGTATATTGGAAAATTCGCTGTCACGAAAGCGTGGAGGTTTCAAATATCCGAGGTGACCTTCTCATTATCGCTGGGTTTCAGGGATCAAGGAAGAAAAGAAATTGCCAAAAAAAAAACCCCAAGAACTATATTTACATTTGAAGTTCATGTTCTCAGATAGTAACTATAATCAAAGGTTTTACATTCAAACTTGGGAAATAAGCGATAGCAGGGTCAAATGTTTTCTGACCAAACAAGACTGAAACCCTCAACCACTCACACATACTATGGCCAACAAGACTCGGATTTACCAATTTACCTTATAATTCATTGAGGATACGAGGATCAAATCATTTGGGGTAGTGATTGTTATTGACATGAAACCCAAAAAAGGTCTGAAAGTATGATTATATGGAAGTTGCTGGAGGACGGGTGGTACATGAAGTTTTCTTTGTGACGTCATCATTTTATTCTCGCCGCAGAAAGCACGCACGCAGAAGCAAAAGCACCCCTGAAACCAGTCAATCAGCCTTAATCAGAATCGCTAGAAATCTAACAGTGATCGCTGCACATTTTAGAATTAAAATCCGGCTGCTTCGATTGCTTTTCCTGGTGTGCGTGCATGTGACAAGACGCTAAAAGATACAAAAGGGGGCTTGCTAAGTTTGTGTGCTCAACTACTGGATTCAGAGGGCTTTCTAAAATATAAAACACGGATGAAGAACTTTTTGTGATGGGATCAGAGACAGACGATCGAGGGCTGTCTGGGACGACTGTACAATGTACATGGACCGAAGTACACACTGCACATTCACGGTATCTTCCCGTCTGAATTATGATACGATGGTCTATGGAGTTTTCTCAACTTAAAGGCCTCCATGTGCTCGTACACGAGTACGCGTATCCTTTTTTCTTTGTTTCTGAAAGTGGAACAGTGAAGGAACTAACCTGACAGACTTCAGATAATCAAAACATTATAGTCGAATTCTATGACCGAAAATTTAACCTTGCATTATGTTGTGCAAAAGCTACTGTTCTTCTTCACCTTGCTTGTGTGAATAGGCAATGAGCCAAATATTTCTTGTTCACATGATATTTCCTGACATGCAGACATAACTCCAACCATGGTAAAAACAGATCAACCTCGCTTTCCTGCATCGCCTATGTTTCAGAAGATGACATTTGCCAGCTGACCCGCACCAACACGGTTGGCCGGTCGTCGGAGGTCGGCAAAGCTCAGCTTGTAGGGCAGCCAGCTGAAAAAAAAAAAAACTCTCTCTATGGCATTGCAATTGGCAATCACTGACTTACCTAGTACCTTGCTGATCGCTTTTCTTCATAGGACCGCAGATCGGGCAATTCTTTAAAGAGGTAACCAAGTAAGCGCACTACTGGGAGTGCCAATATGTCAATGATATTTAGAGTCTCTAGAAAGAAATGAGCAAGATTTGGCCTACATTTCGGCTTTGGAATCTGGAAATGTCAATTGGTCCCTGAACAACAGTTGCAATGTGCGTACGTGCTACCCTACTAGGGAGGGTAGGGTGGCCGCAAGATGCGAATGCCACTCGCCATGGGGGCAGGGCAAAAGGCAGGCGGGAGCTGGAGACCATTGTACTGTGGTGGATGCGGCCAAGCGAGCCTTAGCGGCGAAGGCTTCCAAAAAGCTCCAACGATTAGCTGCTGAGATTCCATTAGGTCCTAGCTATGATGGATCAATGGAACAAATGATGGTTCACTTGCTCTGTTTCAGAAATTAGTACTACTAGAAGATAAAGGACTATGCCAACGAAACCAAAAGAAATGTGGTAACAAAAAAGAAAGGTTAAAAAACGTCAAGTCATGGGGATGAATGCAGCTAGTAAGTTTTGAAATACGTAACCATAAGAAAGCGAAGGAATATATGATCATACATGGCATTACAGTACTGATGTTAGTTTCAAAACATAAAAAAAGGGACTGATGTTATTGCTAACAAACTCTTGTCCATATTGATGGTTCATAAAACTATAACGACATTCTCCACTTGCCGTCTCAATGCAACTTAGTATTCTCACGGGGCATATAATATTTGTAGTCATATTTATATTTGAGAGAAAAAAAAGTACCGATCGATAATGCACGGTCATCGCTCCTCAGCTTTGGTAGTTCATATCAACTGATTCAGTTCCTGTTAACGCAAAGTTTCAACCCTCCGATCCCACTGGATTCGTGAACATGGCTAGTCTTTGATTAGGAGAAAAGTATTCGACAAATGAGAAGAAAACACTCGAAGCCGCAACCTCAATCTAGCAGACTTGCAAATTGCAACTCCATACAAGGTCGAGATATTCCACCAAAGTACCAACCTTCAAAAGAAGCAAATCAAGTCATACACAGCAACTTGCACAACTGTTGCGCATGAGCACGCTAGGCTTAGGATCCATGGATCCCATCATCGGGACCAGCCATGACACAATGCGGAAACAACATAATCTACTTTTAATGATGATGATGTAGCGATGGTGTTTTTCTGTAACTTTAAATTGCCTGCTAATGCATCATATCCTTTTTTGTACCTCTTTTGCTTTACTCATCAGCCCTGGTGTTGGTTAGTGGTTACTTTAGCCGTTGCAGCGCCTCCCTTCCCTCTACTTTTCTCGGTGCCCATAATTCCGGGCTGCCATGTAACTTGGCATCCATGTGATGCTGCAGCTTCTAGGAAAGAAGGTGAAGGTGATCAACCGTCTTAATCTCATCTCTACCACCCCTATATATATCCAGGCAGCACTTCAGACCAAACTCCATGCCAAAAAACACCAGTGCATGCAGTTGCATAGTACTGCTACGACGTCATAGCTAGCCAGCCACTGATATCTAGTGATCGACATTTCGACAGCAATACCAGCTCTTGATCTCTCATTTGCACATTGCGGCGACCAACTAAGAAGGCGAGATTGCATTTCTTGATCGTGTGTGGAGGAGATGAAGAAGGCGTCCAAGTACTTGAAGCAGCTCTTCTCCGCCATCGTGGCGGCGGTGAAGGCGCGGTCCATGGCCGTGGGCACCAAGGCGGGCTCCCTGAGGACGCGCCTCATCGTCCTCAGCATCATGCGCAACAAGAAGCTCCTGCTGAGCGCCATCCAGAACAAGATCCACGCCATCATGGGCGGTGGCGGCAGCGTGGGCGCCGCCTACAGCAATGCGGCGGCCAGCAGCCACCACGGCGTCGATGACGGCGCAGACCGCTGCGAGCACGGGGAGGAACAACGCTCCCTGGCAAGAAAGGCCGCCGTGCTGCAGAGCCTGCCGAGCTTCGTCGTGGAGCAGGAGACGAAGGCCGTCGTGCTGCTCAGCGCTCTGCCGAGCTTCGCGCTGGACCGAGAAGGTGGCAGCGGCTTCGCCCCCCGCTCGCCGCTGGCCGGAGGCGAGGAGGAGGCGGAGGACAACGCCGGCGGCGACAATAAGCAGCTCGTTGTTGTCGACGACGCGGCGCTGCCGGGAGAGGACGAGATCGACCGCGTCGCCGACGTGTTCATCCGGCGGTTCCACGACCAGATGAAACTGCAGAAGTTCGATTCCTTCAAGAGGTTCTGCGAGATGCTCGAGAGGGGAGCCTGAATGAATACCCACGGTTTCTACTACTACTGATCAATTGTTAACTGCTGCTGCGCTTTACCATGGTTAATGGTTGATCTAATCGGTTAAGTAAGGATGAGTTTGGGGGGTGCAGTTACTACTTAGAATAAGCGACAAGAAGTTGAGTCTGTTTCTTGGAGTTTAGCTGGTGGGGTGTTTCAGGTGGAGAGAGATGTACTCATGTTCCTCTTTTAAGGGAAAAATGGTGTACTCGTGTCTTATGACGGGTACAAAAGTGCGAGTTTTATGCTCGTTTAAATGAGATTATTTTCTACATTTTCTAGTAGAATCGAGCTGATACAAAGTTAAGTAAGGTCTTTTTTTATGAGTTAAGTAAGGTCAATTTCTATACAACCGATCATTTTCATGTTGAAGTATGGGTCTTGAGTAATTTTTTTTTATTGTAAATGGTTTCTTGTCAAACCACCTTGCTTTAAAAAGAATTAAGACCGCTAAGTATCATGAGAAGATAACTCACAACCACTTCACTAAAAGGCAGAAATAGCTAATGTTACATCGCTCCAAATTATTTCCAACATTTCTTTTCAGATATTTAGAATCATCAAGCACCACTTCGTGATCCATTTAAATTACCTTGGTTTCCCTATATGATAAATTGTTAGTGCAATCCTGCTTCTGATCAAGCATTTTTTTTGGGGCCAGTACTGCCCTGTGTTTACTTAATATACTACGCCATCGTCCAACAAACATTCTATCGTTACGTAATCATAAGTGTCCTAGATTAGCCTGATTAGACTAGCCCTATAAATGATTAACAGTTGTGCAAAAGATGATTGTACTTGCAGAAACCACTGAAGTTTTCTTCTTTGAAAGGAATAAAGTGCTTGAACATGACCACCTGAAATCTAGACACTTTAAGAAAGGCGTGCTAAAGTCATCGAAAATATCAGGCAGTACAACATGCAAATCAGCACGCACTACTGTTTGTGTTTCAGGAAAGATATCAAATTTGCTTCGTATAATCGCTTGGTTGTAGGCCTCTGTTCTGGTTTATACAAGTTGAATTCTAGAATGAGGACGTACGCAAACTTAGATTTCAAACTCATTGAAATAAGGATGGTCGAGACAGTCATCAGCGGCTGAAAAGTACAGGATCACATATACCGGAGCCATAGATTCCATGAAGGGTGACTGCCCACTGCAGTGGCGCTAGACGGTGAACAGCACTTCTAAAAGATCAGACAGATTCACAAGGAGACGTAAATAAAGGACCAAGTATTAATTTGAAATGCGATATCAGAGAACTAATATTTCGCATCATGCATCATTTTTCTTTCTGTATGGATCACCAAATTAAGTTCACCTTTTAATCATCAAGTAGTTTTCCGTCAGATGAAAGTAGAAAAAAAAAACCAGGCGGATTGCAGAATGTAGCACAAAAAGTAAATTACAAACTAGCACTTTCTACATAGAAATATAATTGGATAAACTCGATGTCTGTAACAGTATTCTAGTTCATACTAAGCTCCATACAGGAACCCAAATCCTGAATTGATTGACTGCCAGAAAATATTGCTGTTAGTATGTTACAGGAAACCAGTTTCCATACAGAAAACTTATTTTTTAAAAAATGCACAAGTCGTATGAAACACATATCGGCATATGCAACAAGGCCAATCAATGGATAAGTGACATTTCAATTCTCCAACAATTTAGAAACTTCCTGCGAGCCATTATATACGAACAGTACGCCGCACACTACCCACTTAACTTGTTACAAATTTTAATGTTTGTTTTATGACTACAAAAAAAATATTTCAGGTTTCCACCAAAAGTGGCCTCACTATTGGAAGATTTCAAAAGTACTCACTCTCCCATGTAGCTGTAAGCCTGTAACCCATGTCAGTTTTTGCCAAACACCCATAGAAGCTAAAGCTCCCTGTCACTGCAATAAGCTGCCCAAAAACTCTAATGTTTCCCAGTCAGGCCTATCCCCTGTTCTCTACATGTTGACATAAAACAATGAACCACAAGCTCAAAATTCAGGTAGGGACTTGGAGATATTAACAGTGCTGGCCTAAAAGTAGAGTAGCATCAAGCCAAACAACCAGTTGAACTGGGAGAAACATAAATCAACACATGAACAACAAAGTGAATAATGATTCTGAATGAATATTAAATAAGTACTTTAGTGAATTTAGACAATAGTTGACCATAAAACTATAGATATTTGGTACCATAAAAAAAATACAACCGAAACCTTGACAAAACTGAAACAGGAAACATAATCTTCTGACCTTTCTTATAGCAAACTTGACCAAACGAGAAAGAGTCAATCTTATTACTGCTATAAGCAAGATAAAGAAATTAACAGCACAGTTTCTTGACAGAATCAATCAATACATTGATGAAATCAGCATGTCCTAGCTTTGCTTTAATTTTGTCTTACTATACATATATGTTTGGATCTTAGTTAACGTATGCAAACATGCAATCCAATCACCATCCATACTATCTGGTGCAGGCACCAGGTCCTAGTAAGCTGCTTTGGATAGGAAGGTCTGCAGTTTATAACTTACATTCTTTACCATACTTCCCTTACAAATTTGCCCAACGCCTAGCTATACATTTTCCTTTCCATACCATGATCTCAGTTCTGGTTCAGGGTAAGTATCGCCTAACAGTATGTAGATTCCAGGGAATCACCAGCTTCAGAAAAATTCTGGACATGTATGCTTTTCCGATTTAAATCAAGTATAAGATCCAAAACTTACAGGATCTATCTCAACTAGCAGAAGTATTTCCTTTTCTTCCAGTAGGAATTTATGTTGATATTGCTCTATGTTTCTCACATTCAAAGTATGGTGACAGAATCGTGAATCGATTTTGATATCAGATATGGCGATGGTGATGAAATCGGCAGAGATGGTCACGGCTGGGATTTGCTATACTGATACCAACAAATATGCTTCACACATGACTAGTGCCTAACAATGTGTACTAAACCTCAACAATCTTACTGCCAGGTAAAGGGAGGATAATTGTTCCACTAAATATGCACTTATATGTGATGCAATTACACCCAAATTCATGCATGATCAAATAAATGAAATCCCACACTAGGAAATAATTTTACTCAAATTGGAGATTAACACAATCCTTCTGATGTCTAAGACCGTTAAATACCATGGTATAGTTTCCATTTCGTGTCTGTTGGAGCATGTTGTAATGCCGAGGACTACAAAAGGCATGTGACGGCACAAGCAACCAGCACGTTTGGGAGTTTGACAAGTACAAGAATAGTGAGATGGATATTAGACAATACCATCCTAGAATCTAATCCCGTGTGACATATGCATGGAGATTCAGTCATTGATCTACCAAGAAACGAGTTCAATGGAATAACCAGTTCACTAAAAGCTTTTTATGAGGAAAGTAGACAACCTATTCAAAATACTCTCTCTAACGTGTAAAATGAACCACAATTACAATGTGCACTCAACAACCGGGGAAGAAAGTCCATCCTGTTTATCATACATGATACTGTTCCTTACACATGATGCACAAATCACAAAGAGGTTACAAAGTCATAGCTACCTCAAGAGAGCACAAAACGAACAAGCTGGTAAACTATCTTTTCCTAACTTTGCAAATACAAGAAAAATCCAAAATAGGCATATTGCACAGCTGCACAACAAATATGACAACTGTGACACAATTTCTACATACACAACATACAACTGTAAGCATACAAAGGGTCCTTATGTTGTATTACAGTATTGTAATGACTACTATTGGAACAAGCATCCAATAGACAGAAGGGATCTATACAGTAATTCATAAATATATGATAATCTTTACCCTTTTAACAAAATCATACCTGATCCTGCCATCATGAACTATGTTCGTCTCCTAGAGTTGTTGGCAGACCCTGGTGACCCCTCAAATAAATCAGAGAGCTGGTCCTCCAAATCCTCTGGGGTGTACTTTGCATATTTTCCCGGATATCTTCCCCCATCCACCTGGCTACCGTATCTGCCCAAAAAGGCACGATATGCTGGAATGAGATTTTCAGATATAGATATTTTCAGCTCTTCCCGGAGCTGAGGATCTGGAACTTTCCATAGTGTCTGGTTCTTGTAAATTTCCTCAAAGGCCATGTTGAAGCTCTTGAATTTGTCCTTGATGGACATCCTAGAACTTGAATGCCCACTGCCACTTCCACTTCCACTGCCACTCCCATGGCTATCATCCTTGAGATAAGACAAAATCTTGGTCCAAGAGGTCCTTAAATAGCTCTTTGAATACTGTCGAATCTTACCACTCCGCCTTTTTACCCAACGATCACCTAAAATCTTTCCAAGCTCAGAACCCTTTACCTTCTGAACAATATAGAGCAAATTGTTCATAGCAAATATGCACTCAAGGCTAGCATCTTCATAAAGCTTAGATTTTTCCTCCAAATTGACCTCCAAATAAGAGATCAGCTTCAGAAGGCGCCTTCCAAGAGGGGTCAAGCTCTCCAGATGTTCCTCATCCTGATCCTCAGAACTTAGGGAAGGATTGTGATCATTGCTGTCATCATCCAAAAGGACATCAAGTGTTTCACTGTAAACAACCAACAACCTCAAATAGTTCATGACATAGCGAGTCATCGGGTGAATCTCTCCGGCCATCATCGCCTTCCGTGAGGTCTCCTGCTGCAAAACCTTTCCAAATTCGAACAGATTACCCCTCACGGCATCCCCAAGCCTATCAAGAATCGTGCGCACATCACTGATAACACCATCCCCTGAACTTCCCAAGCACAAATCCTTCATTTCAGGGATCACCTCCGCAAGTGCCTCATACATGTCGAGGAGCCGAGGAACCTTTTCAGGCGAACGGGGACACACAGC
>LAPY01001659.1:7821-20291 GCA_000970635.1 Eragrostis tef
CGCCGAGGAGTCGGCGTCCGGCGGCGTCGACGTCTGGAGCGACGCCGTTTCGTCCCACGTCGCCGACCACCTCCTCGTCATGGTACACGGCATCCTTGGCAGGTGCGTGCGTGCGCCGTCTCCCCTTCCCTCCTCCCTGCCACCTCCGGTTTACAGGCTCTCCGGCGACCGGGATTGTTTGGATTGGGAGTCGCTGTGGTGGATTGCAGCCGCGTGATGTAAAGGCTGGGCGGCGTGCAGCTGTCACGAATTGGTGGAAATGTAGTAATTCTTCCCTCATCTGCTGTCAGCGTGTGGAGCATTGCGAAATGGGGAATCTTTTTTGATTGGAAGTTGAGGCCCCGTTCTAGCTTGATGCGAGAGCAACACGCAGGATAATGTTGCGTGGTATATGAGCGATGTGCCGGTGCAATGCGCTGTGCGGTGTGCTTAGAGAGAATCAGATCGTACATTATTGTTGGAGGGATAGAGGGGATGCTCTGTTATAGAGAACTTGGTCGGGAAGCAGTTAGGCATTGTGTAATGGCTCTGCAGATATAGGACTAAAAGAGTTTGGAATAGTTGCTGTAGGGAATATAGTACTTGATTGTGGAGTTAGCAAGTGAGGCTGATTACTGAGTAAAACTTATGGCACGTGACATTCATTGCGTAGCGTTTGCTGATGAAACCAAATTGTTTCCTTTAGCTGATGGCTGGACTTTTCGTCACTTATCTAATGGCGCATGTATATTTGTGGCATGTAGTTTTACCATGTTTTTAGTTTTTTTTTTCCTGAACTGATGTCAGTTTTCGTCCATTTTTGTTTCCTTACTATCTTCCTCATTTTGAAACAGTCAACAGGACTGGCAATATGCGGCTAACGAATTTGTGAGGCAACTCCCTGACGATGTGATTGTACACTGTAAGTTGTCATTTTCAACTTTTTGTTACAATGTACATTGCCTACTACATTCTTTTTCCGGCAATTTATTTTTCTTGTGCGTTATATATTTGTTTCTCTAGAACCATCTTACAACGAGTAAATATGTTCGGCAACTAGAAATTTAGTATCAGATGTTGTCTGCTGATGAGCAGAATGTTTCTAGCTTTGCTACTTAGTGGACTTACTGGGATTTGGCATTTGAGTAACAAAAAGAGTGGCACAAATATGTTGTGAACCAGCACTAGAATTCTGCAACCTGACACTTGAATGAGTAACAAAAATGGTCATGAAGATGCCGTAAGCCATTGGCACTTCTATAGATTCTCATGTTATTGTACATTTTAACCAATGAAAGCATTTGTAGGTCTTCAAGCGTTGTTACCGCCTAGAATTGTTCAACATAACGTTAGCTGTTAAGCTCTGCATGCAGTTTTACTGGCAACTGGCTGCAGTTCTTGTTTGAAACTTTGTTTTATAAAGCATATCCATTTGGGAAGACCAGTTGATAACCATTCACTGTTGCTGAATCAAATTCGTTATTTTAGTACTGTGAGCTTTTATTTGTGAATTAAACCGTGTTTGTCATCAAAATCCTGAAAAGACCAGATATTGCTATCTACTATATTATGTATGAGTTTGACATGGTTCTACCTCTACTCACTAACACTTGCAGCTCTAAAGACTTCAGATAAGTAATGCCACGACCCTATAAGATTAGATGTATCTATGAAGCTTCTGTGGTGCGGATTTAATTGTTATAATTTTACAGGTAGTGAGAAAAATGCATCAATGTTGACTTTAGATGGTGTTGACGTCATGGGGGAACGCCTAGCAAATGAGGTAAATTTATTTCATTAGCAGATGTGTTGATAATTACAAATCTAATATCTATAGTCAAGCTGTTGTGCCACAGTGTTTTTTTTTTAAAAAAAACTGCCTCATAAACTATTTTCTGATATGATGCCTGTTTTGTAAACTTGAATGTAAATACCATTTGTTTTAGAAGCTTACTTTGTGTTTTCTTACTCAGGTGCTTGATGTAATTAGTCGAAAGCCAGAACTCACCAAAATTTCTTTCCTCTCACACTCCGTCGGAGGATTAGCAGCAAGATATGCAATTGCAAAACTCTACAGACATCCAGATGGCGTGTCTGATGGCAAAACTAAAGGGACCATCTGCGGATTGGAAGCAGTGAACTTCATTACTGTAGCAACGCCTCACCTTGGCTCACGAGGGAACAAGCAGGTAAAGCTGTCAACTTCCTTTTTTTGGGAAGCTATATTCTCTCGTTGTTACCACATGGATGGTAATATTCTATGCATATTTTGAAACTACTAAAAGAGCCATTTTCTTAGGTCCTCTACAATAGCAGATGCCAATAGTTTTGTTTTTACAGGCTTCAATCATTTGATGAATATAAAAAGGGGTCCTATAGGGACTTTTTTTTTTCTCGAATACGCAGGAGAGCTGCGCATCTTTGTATTAAGAGAGAGTAAACGGCCCCTTACAATCATCACCGCCTCATTCTGGGCCGAGCTATGAGGGGCTGTTACATACATAGAGTTGTAGCTTATATAGAGACTTCTACAATCCTCTATACCTTCTGCTGAAGAGAAAATAATGTATTTCTTATATAACATTCACACAACAGTAAAGAGGTATTTACTCATCGCCTTTAGGACCCTTTGATATACATTAGCTAGTCCGCATGGGTGTAGCCTAGCCAATTATGGCTCAGTTCTCTGAAATCTGATATTTCTTTCATGCTTCATACATCTAGAATCTTTTCTGAAGGACATAATACTTCTTTTTTTTTTGAGACGGAGGACATAATACTTTTACATGTATTGGATGTTCGCAATTTTGTTTTTACTGACTTCATGGAATTTGGTACATAGAAAAGGTCCCAAGGGATAGCTAAATTCCTACAAACCTGTCTAGGAATAAAAAAAGCAATGTCTTTCTTATACAGTGAAAAAAATTACACAACTCTTGTCAAAGTTCATGACCCTCAAACTACTAAACGGAAATCAAATGTCCTCTTTGGCTGTTTGCCCACCTAGCTTTAATGATGCAATCTATCATTTATGTGATCTCTGTTAAAAAAAAAAACTCTCTATGAACAAATGTTCAAGCTTCCATTTTTGTTCAAGCTTGTATTGCACGTGCCATGGGTCGTTTGCATAACTCATTTCCACTTTATTTGATGTAAATTTTCTTGACATGTACAATTAGGTCCCATTACTGTTTGGATCTGTCGCAATGGAGAATGTTGCTTCTCGTATTGTCCACTGGATATTCAGAAGAACTGGGAGACATCTCTTTCTAACCGACGGCGATGAAGGACAGCAACCTTTGTTGCAGCGTATGGTTGAAGACCATGATGATCTTAAATTTATGTAAGGTTTATCTTGCTTTTGATAATTTTCATTTTATTTTTTCTTCTTCTTTACATTGTCTGTGGCAACTATACTGATAGCGCTTCAATGGCACTTCTTTAGATCTGCGTTGCGGGCATTTAAGCGGCGAGTTGCATATGCAAATGCAGACTGTGATCGTATCTTTTACTACTTTCAGATATTTAGTATTGTCTATATCTTTCTTTTTATTATTTAATATTTCAGATAGCTATTTCCTTAATTCATGAAATTCAGACATTGTTGGCTGGAGAACGTCATCGATTAGAAGAAACACAGAATTGCCCAAGGTATTTTTACTGATCCCTTATTTTTTGGAGGGACAACTATCTGTGGAAAGAACTATATGATTATCTATAACACCATTCTCTTGTACGAAAATTTCGTATTTCTTGATGATCTGCACTTTTGCAGTCGCTGGAATCCTTGTCTGAGAAGTACCCTCATATAGTACATGAGGAACGTTCAGAAGAAATCTATGATGAAAAGTGCCAAGATTCCACAAAAGACTGTGATTTGGACATCTTAGAAGGTCAGTTTACAGAGATGCATGTAGATAATTAGTTTTTTTTTATCTCTACTTCTTAGAAACTACTCCCTCCGTCCCAATATAGTTGGCACTTTGGGCTTGGACACAGAGATTAAGGCGAGGTGGGAAAAGGTGGATGCACAGAAAACTTGGAGGAGAGAGATAGAGGTGTATTAGAAAGAGAGTTGTCTCGGGAAGTGAGAATGCCAAGTATTTTGAGAAAACTTGATGTGGCTAGAATGCCAAGTATTTTAGGACGGAGGGAGTATATTGCTTTCTTGTTTCCTATTTTTGTTTGTGTATTTCGTGTAAATGATTTCATTGGATCAGTGTTATAATCTTGTTTTAAGCTTTAATAAAAATGATTTATCATGCTAAATATTTGAGCAAATCTGTCAACTTGGAAATCATCTCAGCGGTGTAGTGTAGCCTTTATTACTTCTAAGCAGCAAGCTATCATGTTACTGTTTTTATTGTGGTATTTTGGTTTGGCCACCAAGCATACATTAATTATAGTATATAACATGGCATGGCAGCCAAAAATGTCATCAGTTTTTGCTAGTTCGCCACACTAGCTGGAGTACTGTATGAACTGTGATATTCAACATAGTGGCGGGTGTTCTGCATAGGACATCTGCACATTTGACTACAGGGTTGTCGATAAAAATTCTTAGGGCGGTTTGTCTGTTTTGAATTTCCAGACTGAAGCAGCACCTAACATGATTTGACAACTAAGGGATGTTGTCTGTTTGCTGTATGTGTGGGAGAATTCCTCCTGCTCTGGAATGCTTTTTTCAGTATTGAATGAAGGGATATTCAGTGACATAACATATTAGAACTGGATGATATTTGAGTGCCTAGAATCTGAATCTGTAAGATGATCCCTCCTTTCCCTGATTTGTGTACTGCAGATCAAACATGTTTCTGGACAGCATCTCTCTGTGTTTACGTTTATGAAGACCGAATACATAATTACTATGCTGTTATACAAGGGGGGTTAAATGATTAGTAAATGCTCACTTCTTAGACCTGGGAAATAGAATATATAGGTTTCCATGTTTCTGCTTCCTGACTACAAGCCAGCCTTGTCTAGAAATTCAATCACATTTTAAGCTTTAGTCTGCATGTATTTGCGTCATGGAACTGTGCTACTTGGTATTTGGATACAGGGAAGACAGAATACATGTTGTTGAACGTTTGTTTGTGGGAACTTTCCACTTCTTTCATATAAAAATAGAAGTATTTTGATGATTAAGCGCATGCATATTTGTTCGCATTTGTAGATGTACTTAAGTCATCTTTGAACCTTACGAAAATAAAGCGATGACTTCTTCTAAGTCCAAAGATTCACATTGATAAGTAAAGATTCATCATAGAACAATCCGTGTTTCTCTACGTCATGATATATTGTTTGAAATCATGAGTTTTGACTTCTGAATGGAGAAGTTAGGACCTGAAATATTAGTCATTGTTAGTTATCAAGCCAATCTGTTGATTTCAAAACGAGTAGGTTCATGTCTCAAATTCAACAGTCAACTGAAAACTATAATCCCATTGATAGATCGTGAAGGCTTATTTTGTCAAATATTCTCACTATGCTACTGATTTCAAAAGAACAGACTATCCAACATAGGACATATATATGAAGACGAAAGATGGGAAATACGTTTCTTTTTCTTTTCTGTTTGGTTGCATTATATATTCGTTGAGCTATGTGGTTGTGGGGCATTACCATTTGTTTCATGGAATTTGATATCTCAACAGCTAACTCCAATGTCCACTTCATTTGTTTCAGAAATCTGCGATGTCATTATCTTGAAGTTCCTAGAAATGATTATCTTTGACTGTCATGTTTCTAATTTTCCGCCTGCGTTGTCATGCAGAGAAAATGGTGACAGGACTTCGAAGAGTTTCATGGGAGAAGGTAGATGTTAGTTTCCACACCAGCTTTACAAGCTTTGCAGCGCACAGCATTATCCAGGTCTGTAATCTCTTCCTTGGTCGTTTTATTAGCGGTGGCAACTTGCAACTGGTCCCTGATTTTTCCGCTTGTTGCGAGCAGGTGAAGTACGCTTTTATGAACGAAGGCGCGGATGTGATTCAACACATAATAGATCACTTCCAAGTCTGAGAACCTCTATCTCTCACGTCACGCGGCCTGGTCCGGTGCTTACCGCTGCCATGCTGGTCCAAATGCAACCGCATGGCAACTGTGGTGAACCTGCAGTGCGCAGCGCCTGATAGTCATTCTCGTAATATAAATTAGATTCAGATATGTTTCTCCCTTTTTGTTGTGGTGTTGTGTGAGGTTCTCGAATCTGTACATAAGAGGAGTGCCACGAGGAGGACAGTACTTGTACATGTAAATGATACTCCTTATATTCAGAAAAAAAAAAGGTACTAGCGCGTTCACTGTCTGTCTTTCTGGGATGTTCTTGTTTTGGAACTCTGTTCAACAAAGGCTAGTTTTTGGTCAGAGATATGGCCCAATGCTTGCTGGTCCATATCTGCGCCAACCATGCGATCTTACTCTAGAATGGTCACTCATATACGATGATTGAAGTCGTAAAAGGCGGAGCTGTAGCAAAGGTTGCTGTTTTCACAATGCAAGTACAAAAAGCGTGTCCTCGTTTTTGTTGTGCTGTTGTGTAAGGTTTTGGAATCTGTACATAAGAGGAGTGCCAAGAGGACAGTACCGTACATGTAAATGATAAACGTATACTACATATATTCAGAAAGAAAAGTATATCGTGTTCATGCCCAGCCCTGATGATGCCTAGAGTCTGTCTGGCTTTCTGGGATGTTCATGTTATGGAATGGAACTCTTGTTACTCGACAAAGGCTGGTTTTTTGGTCAGATATGGACCAGTGCTTGCTGGTCCATATCTGCGCCGACCATGCGATCTACTAGAGTGTGGTCGCTCATGTACGATGATTGGAAGTCGTAAAAGGTTGCGCTGTAGCAGCAAAGGTTGCTGTTTTCACAATGCAACAAGTACAAAAAGCGTGCCCTTGTTTGTCATCAGATGACGGAAAGCTCGTTTGTCTGTCGTATCGTACGCATCTGAATGAATCCAGCATATGTAAAGCGGAAAAGGACGTTGCCGCCGCGCCGACATGCACGCACTGCACTCTGCTGGCAGGCAGAGGTAGTACGTGCGCGCGTGTTTGGGTCGTCGTCGCTGCCGCCGCTTTCGTAGAACAGGATGGCGGTGGATGACCTGACTGACGCCAACAACTCCTACCTCCGTCCGTCTGCGTCTTTGTTTGTACACACCCACACCTGCCTGGGTTCCACCTTCACGTCGGCAGGCAGTTACACGTAGCCCGCCCGGAGAGCATAGCGCCGACGACAGACGCGCGCACTCGCTCGTGTTTGTTAGTCCGTCGTCGTCCATGGTCACGTCCGGCGTTCTTACTGAGCTCAGAGGAGCTCCACCTCTGACTTTCCCGTGGCGCGGAACACAGCGCGCGCGAGCAGAGTTGCGTTAAATATACATTTGTCGGAGTCGTGTTGAGTGTCGGGCGTCACGCGGCCTGGTCCGGTGCTTACCGCTGCCATGCTGGTCCAAATGCAACCGCATGGCAACTGTGGTGAACCTGCAGTGCGCAGCGCCTGATAGTCATTCTCGTAATATAAATTAGATTCAGATATGTTTCTCCCTTTTTGTTGTGGTGTTGTGTGAGGTTCTCGAATCTGTACATAAGAGGAGTGCCACGAGGAGGACAGTACTTGTACATGTAAATGATACTCCTTATATTCAGAAAAAAAAAAGGTACTAGCGCGTTCACTGTCTGTCTTTCTGGGATGTTCTTGTTTTGGAACTCTGTTCAACAAAGGCTAGTTTTTGGTCAGAGATATGGCCCAATGCTTGCTGGTCCATATCTGCGCCAACCATGCGATCTTACTCTAGAATGGTCACTCATATACGATGATTGAAGTCGTAAAAGGCGGAGCTGTAGCAAAGGTTGCTGTTTTCACAATGCAAGTACAAAAAGCGTGTCCTCGTTTTTGTTGTGCTGTTGTGTAAGGTTTTGGAATCTGTACATAAGAGGAGTGCCAAGAGGACAGTACCGTACATGTAAATGATAAACGTATACTACATATATTCAGAAAGAAAAGTATATCGTGTTCATGCCCAGCCCTGATGATGCCTAGAGTCTGTCTGGCTTTCTGGGATGTTCATGTTATGGAATGGAACTCTTGTTACTCGACAAAGGCTGGTTTTTTGGTCAGATATGGACCAGTGCTTGCTGGTCCATATCTGCGCCGACCATGCGATCTACTAGAGTGTGGTCGCTCATGTACGATGATTGGAAGTCGTAAAAGGTTGCGCTGTAGCAGCAAAGGTTGCTGTTTTCACAATGCAACAAGTACAAAAAGCGTGCCCTTGTTTGTCATCAGATGACGGAAAGCTCGTTTGTCTGTCGTATCGTACGCATCTGAATGAATCCAGCATATGTAAAGCGGAAAAGGACGTTGCCGCCGCGCCGACATGCACGCACTGCACTCTGCTGGCAGGCAGAGGTAGTACGTGCGCGCGTGTTTGGGTCGTCGTCGCTGCCGCCGCTTTCGTAGAACAGGATGGCGGTGGATGACCTGACTGACGCCAACAACTCCTACCTCCGTCCGTCTGCGTCTTTGTTTGTACACACCCACACCTGCCTGGGTTCCACCTTCACGTCGGCAGGCAGTTACACGTAGCCCGCCCGGAGAGCATAGCGCCGACGACAGACGCGCGCACTCGCTCGTGTTTGTTAGTCCGTCGTCGTCCATGGTCACGTCCGGCGTTCTTACTGAGCTCAGAGGAGCTCCACCTCTGACTTTCCCGTGGCGCGGAACACAGCGCGCGCGAGCAGAGTTGCGTTAAATATACATTTGTCGGAGTCGTGTTGAGTGTCGGGTTGTTCCGGCAGGGGCAGCGTTGACAGACGTCTTTGCCGACCACGTCGGAACGTTGGCTGGAGGGTGTGAGTACGTGCCGCGTGTGCATGCGTGGCGTCACGAGTACGTAGTACGTGACTCCATGGCATGGCTCTGGTTGACCAGGGAGGCTGCGCGTGCGCGGGGTGTGTACGTACGTGCGGCACGACCAGCGATGCCGAGGATGGATGGTCAAGTAAACAACGGACGTAGAGTACGTATAGGACCCAGGATCGGTGTACTGTACGGGGTCCAACTTTCCAATTCCAAAATAAACAAGGCTCGGCCGCGCCGCACCGCAGACTGAGTTACGTCCAGCCGTTTACGGTCCTCCCGGCCGAGCTGACCTTCACAACCTCACGATCACGGCGCCAGTGCGGTCCCGAGCTGACCTAGCTTCACTCACGACGCCTTGCATTGACCGACGGCTCGCCGGTCTCCGTACGTGCGGGGATGAAACAGTTGCACGCACGCACTGGCCTCCGCCCGGAGAGGGACGCCACCGAAGCACTCGCCTCGTACAGCAGCAGCCAGCCTACAGGGATGTTGAACCTTTCTTCACCACAACACAAACCTTACTACGGACAGACGAACGGACGGACGGACCAGTTCCAACTCCCCAGCCACCGGGCGATTTCCTGGCCTCAGCTTTAACTTCCTGGCTGCAATTGTCCGCAGCATTGCGTCGCTGGGTCGGACCCGCGCGGAGGATCCATCGATCGTTTCCCGTGCGGAGATTGGAGGGGAAGCTCCCGCCAAGGAAGGCAACCAGACCCACACCTCTCTGCTAGAATGACCGAGTCTCTGCTCTCTTTCTTCCTTTCTTCCTTCGGATGAGTACTTGTTCTTTTTTTTTCTTTTTTTTTTTTGCGAGGGGGCATGAGTACTTGTTCAGTTCACCTACGATCTCTCTGTTTCGTTCCGGGTCCAGTTTTCCTCACTAGCTAGACTTTGTACAATGAACTCTGACTTGCCTGCTCATTAACTCCTCTGCCTTTCTTATGAGAACGAGATCGACTTCGTGACAGCGGCTTGTGATCTGCCTGTATATGGGGAGCCATAATGACCTACTATTACAGATTGCAACAATGGTCAAATGTCACTCTGTTTCGAGCGATTAGATATTTTGTCCTAGGGATCGATACTGATTTCCACTTCACCAGGGTACTGAAAACCAAGCTTGGGACCCTCTAATTAAAACCCAAGCTTGGGACCCTCTAGGTAAAAATCAAGCTTGACAAGCATACATGAGCAAAGCTACAAAAATCTAGCTTCATTTGTAAATTAAAGAGGTGCTCACTTCTGAGGCTTTGCCCCGCGGACCAAACCACAATGTTATACTACTTCCTCCGTCCTAAAATATAAGAGATCCTAGCATTTGAACATAAAAATAGTCTTCATGGTAAAATACTACTATACCTTTCATTCTACCTTCACTCACATACTCACCAACCCTCCCATTAACTCCCAAAGTTTGTCTTATATGTAGGATCTCTTATATTTTGGGACAAAATTCAAACCCCTCAGGGTATTTTTCTCATAGAAATAACTTCTAAAAACGACTGCTTTTTTTTTAAAAAAACACAAAATTGGGGTGGGGGGGGCATATGTACCTTTTCCCTTATTTTTGATAAACCCAATTTATTAACCAATTATACTGGTAGCAATGCAGGTTTTGTTTCCCACTAGCTGCAATTCTTCGTACACAACAAAAGAGTTATAATTGCTATACGGTGTGATAGAGTAGTGATCAAGAGGAAGATACCGGCGTAGGGGAGTCATATAACATATTAAAGATTTCAGTGGGATTGTGTTTCAAGTGCTTAGATATATATTGTCCTACGAGTCGATAGTGACTGTTACTAAGGTTTTATTATGGGAGACGCTATACTTGAGTTATCTAAGTCAAAAACTGCAACAATTCCTAACAACAACTGCAACAAATAAAAATGCTTACTGTAATATATGGAAAATAAATATTGCAACATACTTTCATCCTTACTACCCCTGCAATGCAACATCAAACAATGAATAGACGAATTGTTACAACATCCTGTAATAACTTTGCAACATGCATAGATACACGTATTTGTAACGTCAATCATTTCAGTTGTCTGGTATTTTTTTTATTATACTGCAGCTATTTTTTTTAAAAAAATTCCAGCGGAGGCATGCAAATGGAAATGACATACCTGGAAAATGAAAATCATAAAACCGACAGAAGTAGACATGGGAGCAATTTTAAACTTTGTCGATCATTTCCAATCCCCCCCCCCCCCCTTCTTTTTTTTCAAATAAAAATGCTTACTGTAATATATGGAAAATAAATATTGCAACATACTTTCATCCTTACTACCCCTGCAATGCAACATCAAACAATGAATAGACGAATTGTTACAACATCCTGTAATAACTTTGCAACATGCATAGATACACGTATTTGTAACGTCAATCATTTCAGTTGTCTGGTATTTTTTTTATTATACTGCAGCTATTTTTTTTAAAAAAATTCCAGCGGAGGCATGCAAATGGAAATGACATACCTGGAAAATGAAAATCATAAAACCGACAGAAGTAGACATGGGAGCAATTTTAAACTTTGTCGATCATTTCTGATTTCCCCCCTTTTTCGACTTGAAATTATCTAGTGGTGTAATTTAAGTTTATCTTAGGCCTCCAGGGAAGCAACTAGTCTATCTTTTTAGTGAAATTGTACAATCCTATATGCTATCAATTGAACCTCTAGTCTAGTGTTTAATTGCCCTGACGTTATACCCTACACCTAACTTGGTCATGAAGCCATCGAGAGGCAATGTCAGCGGTACCGCTTGTCTTTGCAAGTCCACCGGTGCCAGCTCTCTCTACGCAACTTGTTGACACACATTCATGGAAGATTTATGAGATAGAACATGCAGATGCTTAAGAGTGTTACAGCCCGTTCTGTACAGATGTCGTATTTGTTTTTGGCAGCTTAATTTGTTACCGAGTTTTCGAAGCCCTATGATTTTTTGTTTTTTTTTTTAAAAAAACAAGTGAAGCAAAACACAATGGATCATTTTATCCAACCAGTTAATCCATGCATAAACTGTCATGTATACACATACATATTTTCTCATGTACCATCAGACAAATTCTATGTTTGGTATATTCACCAACCACAAACACATCGACTTCTATCGTTGGTATAAAAGTCGTGACCAAACAACTAAAAAAAAAATGAACAAGCCAAGAGTCAACCCGTTATCGATCGATCCCTTGACCTTCGCCGCCGACATGCACACAAGACGATCCAAATAGCTCGCGTACGTACGTCATCGCGCCGATCGAGGCTGTCGATCAATTAGTGGACGCACTCCACCACCGTGTTGGCCGCGCCGGCGGACATGTCGGCGCCGTCTAGGCGGATGCGCATGTCCTTGGCCTTGCTGATGTAGAGCTGCTTGACGTTTCCGCCCTGGTTCTTGACGAGCCTGAGGATGCTGCGCTTGGCGTTTGCCCGGAACGGGCAATGCGATCCGAGGAATCCGTCGACGAGGTGGATGTAGGCTTCGAGGTCGTGGCAGCAGGCCGCGTCGGCGTCGGGCCGGAGGTACGGCGACGCGCGGCTGTCGAGGCGGAGCTCGCGGCCCACGTCGGCGTAGCCAGGGACCACCGGCAGCGTCAGGGGACACCTTCAC
>LAPY01001659.1:77843-89219 GCA_000970635.1 Eragrostis tef
AAACTTGAGGCACTGGCGGGGGGGATTGCATCTCCCCCAGGGCCGCCCAACCCCACTAATCCCTACAGATATTTGATTAGAATTGTGAAATACTTTGTTTTCAAAACAACCTTGCATAAAATTGGCTTTTCTGCCAATATGACAAAAACCTCAGCCTATCCTTGAAAATCCCTTGCATAATCTTACCCCTCGTGTTAGGCTTGCTGAGTACCTTAAGTACTCACTCTTGCCTCAATCATTCAGAAGATGAGTCGGAGTTTGATTTTCAAGTCGATGGATATGAAGATTAGGGTTCAGCCTGCCCGCAAGCTTGCCTGTTGGTGGAGCCGTTTCCGTCTTCCGCTGGAGTAGTGTTTAGTGCTGTTGCCTTAACAGCTAGTCGCAGTGTCGACTGTTCTTGTAGTCTGGCCGCTGGCCTTTTGTATAAGACCTTTATGTAAAATAAGGGCTTGTATGAGGCTTGGTACTATAATAAAGAGTATGCAGCTGTGAAGCATTCTGTGAAAGTGTCGTATCAGCTACTGATCCAGGGACTGATACGGTAAGCACTAAGTACTTCAGAAATGGGGTACGACACTATAAAAAGGGTGAAATTATTTCCTACAAGTGCACCATATTGGCACATTCTATTTTTAGTGTATAGTTCTGATCTTCTATCGTATTCACTCTTGATTTATTTTTCTCTGATACATACATATCTCTTATTATTTTCTTAAGTCAAAAATTCAAAAATCCACCCTATATATATTGAGAGACTCAATACACTACTGTTCGCCGCCGTCAAGCTCCGCCCGCTGCAGGGGCTCTTCTCTCGCAACAACGGACTGGTGCTCTCTCTGCACTCGAAGCAAACCAGTCAATTCGGTTCGCCCTCTGCGAAATCTGGATCACTATCAAGGTTCTGGCCGCCTCCGCAAAAACACTATCAAGGTGCTCGATTTCAACAGCGTCGAACACTGCACACATCATGCAAAAGCCACCATCCTTCATGATTTTTATGCCGCCCTGCTTGGCACTGCTGAGACTTGCAATTGGCAATTCGAACGAACTTGCCGACCTCTATCCTACTCTCTCGGTAGATGGCCCCTCCCTCTCTACCCCATTCACCAGAGATGAAATCCGTGAGGCTCTTTTTCACATGAATCGTACCTCTAGTCCTGGCCCCGATGGCTTCGGCCCCAATTTTTATCGCACCTTCTGGCAGCTGTTGGAGCCGGACATAATAGCTCTCTTCGACGCTTTCCACTCAAATACTCTGGACCTAGATGGCCTCAATCGTGCTTACCTTGTTCTTCTTCCCAAAAAAGAAACGGCACGCACGGCAGACGCGTACCGGCCCATCTCCCTCCAAAACTGTCCCATGAAACTCTTCACTAAAGCTCTGACCAACCGTCTGCGCCCGGTCATTCCCGCTCTTGTGGACGCCGATCAGACCGGCTTCCTCCATGGGCGATGCATCGCCAAAAACTTTGTTTATGCGGCCGACCTCCTTAGCTTCTGTTACAAACGCAAGAATCCGACCATTGGTGCTTAAACTTGATTTTAGGAAAGCCTTTGATTCTGTTAACTGGGACAGCTTGGACAAAATCCTTGCTGCAAGGGGCTTCGATAGTACTTGGCGTACCTGGGTTGCCACTGTTCTCGGCACAGGTAAAACTGCGGTCATGTTGAATGGTGTGCCGGGGCGTTGGATTAACTGTGCAAATGGTCTTCGCCAAGGCGATCCCTTGTCCCCGTATCTCTTTAGAGATTTTTGTTATTTCACCCATGTAACCGGTGGGCTTCGACGTAATGCCCATCTGAGAATGGGCTTCGTTATTATGCCCATGAAACCGATGCTCTGACCGGTGGAATACCCATGGCAGCTATATTACTTCTTTTTCTTCTCTTCTTTGATTTAAAGGCACGGGAAAAGACTGAACTGCCCCTCCTTGCTGAAAGGTTTTCCCCTCTATCTGCGCCATTGTGCTGCACCAAATCAACACACTCTCCATGTGAAAAAAATAATATTAAAACAGCATTGTCACGATTCATCATGCGAACATGGTTCAGATTTTTTTAATAAAAATCTGCATGGTCTATCTGCATGCTACATAGTTCATATTAAAAAAAAAATCTGAAACATGCATGCTGTAACCAGCATGCGCCATAGTGCACAGAAGTCAAAAAAACATGGTCCGGTCATTAGCTTAATTCAAACACAAGCATTTGGTTCCAATAGCCATTCACTTAGTTCAAACAAAAGTAGTTTCAACTCCAATACAAATTACACAACTGATCGAGTAGCTATAAACTTAGTACAAAAGTAAGCATGTCGCATTTAAGCATTGTTTTTCTTCTTGGGTGTCAACTTGCGTACAACCCTCTTTTTCGGAGTTGGTTGCTTGGTAGGTGTTGAAGTGTTCGTGATAGATTGAGACGAACTCTCTTTCTCCATCAATGCAGCAAGTCTCCTACATATACATGGCATGTTTAGCATAGTTTATATTGACAAATGATATAGTAGAACGTATCTTTCACAAAGTTTGAGCTTTTTAGCTCCTTGTTACAATGCCAGGACTCTCTTGTAGAATTGCTTCCCTTGTGGTGTTATTGGATTCCTTGTTAGGTGTTGAAACTTCTTTAGGGAACCAATTTTTAGTGGTGTTCTTCCTAGGTTGTCTCTTCCTGCAAGGCAATATTAACACGAAATCAATGATTTAGTATGCCAAGAAGCAATAGAAAGTGAGTAGAACCGTCACTTGCCTTTTCTTTGTTCCATTCAAAGCACATTTATAGCTACTTGGCCTATGTCCTAATAGGCTACAATTTGGGCATGTGGTGGGGCCTTTAATCCTTTTCTTTTCTTTCTCTGTCCTTATTCCTGGGTCATTAGATTTCTTCTTCTTACCAGCACCACCCTCACGAGCCCCTTTGATTCTATTTTTCCTTTGTCGACCAACACTTCTTTTCTCAAGAGGTGCACCTATTTCAGTTGCTAGGTCAACTTTGGGCCATTGTGATTTGTCTGGAAGTGGTTCTATTAGTCTCTTGTATGCATTTATAAACCTTTCAACGGAGTAGTACTCATCTACAAAGTCCTCCATTCTGATATCCCTTGTTGGTTGGGCTGTAATTAGACACAAAGCATGCTAACACGGCTTACCAGTGTGTTGCCACTCTTCACAACATGTCTTTTTATTACTGGACATGTCAAGTATTTGTGCAACATAATCATCACAATGAGTAACTACCAAGTGACCAAGGCCCCTAGTTTGTGCTGTCAAGACATGAAGTACAGCAGGTAGTATTTTACCATGTAGCCTTCGTCCAATTCTTCTCCTCTTGCACCATAAAACCATAAGCATCTCTCTCAATTTATCAGCAAGCTCAACCACAGGCAATCCCTTTATCCCTTTGATCCACTTGTTAAAAACTTCAGCAATGTTATTAGTGTCATAATCACATTTGATGGCTGGATTGAATGCAAGCTTTGCTGCTGGATTTTCTTTGAATATGGACATGTGATGCTCATGGGCATCTTTCCTATATGCCCTTCCTACAGGAAACATGTGTTCTCCACCACCAAAAGGTCTCTTCAAATAGTTGTCCATTAGGTGTTTGAAGCATTCTCTTCGTTCAGCCATGGGGAATACATACTACACAGCATTTTCTAATCCTTTGCAAGCATCAGTGGAAATAGCAAGTAGTGGAAGGTCTCCTATAGCCTTGTGCAGTTGTGTCATGAACCAACACCAATTATCTTCTGTTTCTGAATCAAACAACCCATATGCTACAGGATACATCCAGTTATGTCCATCAATGCTACAGGCTGCAGGTAAATGACCACTCCATTGCCCATTAAGTGCAGTAGAATCAATGCTAAGATATGGTCTACATCCCTCAAGAAAACCAGCAATGCAAGGAGCAAGTGCACAGAAAAATCGACGAAAATAAGGAAGACCTTCTTTCACTTCGACATCAATTTCAATATGTCTCCCTGGCATCTTACTCATTACCTCAGCCTTCCAATTATAAAGTAGACCAAAACTCTCTTCCCAACTGCCATATAATTCCTTCATTGCCTTTTGCACTCCATTCCAAACTGTGTCATAACCAATAAGACACTTGAATTGATCTTGCATCTTGATTTGGATGTTCTTAACAGACACATCAGGGGTCTTGTAAAGGATTCTAATAGCCTTTGAAGCAACCCATTTGGCACTAGGAGTAGTTGTCAGCCTTCGACTGCTAGATGCACAATTATGACCTTCTCTCCACACAGTTATCTACAAAAGAAAAAGGTTATCAGTTACAATGAGATTTCTGGATTGTAGAAAATAATGTGGCGAAAAGAAAATTTTGTGAGAAAATCATTACAATGACAGTCTTTGACCCTGGGCGAACTGGCTTTGCATGCACATGCCAAGTACAAGTCTTGGCACCTTTACAATAGCCATCATATCTTTTTTTATCAGTTTTCTCTACACGCAAATCAAATTCCTTGTTCATAGCATATTGCCTTACAGCAATCCTAAGGTCCTCCATCTAGGGAAACAAAGTGCCTAACTAGAATTCAGGATTATCTGGATCATACTTAATCATCATCTCAGCTGGAATGTGATCATCCATAGGAATGGCTGCACCGTCATCATCAATTTCGAGATGTGGAACTGCAGAAGCACTACGCATGGAAGCATTTCTCGCCTTCTCATCGTCAGCTTTCAAGCCCAAAAATTAATACAAATATTCATCACTAGCAACTTGTAACCTCCCTTCATCATCAGCAGGTTCAATAATTTGTAAGAAATCCCAGTCAATTTGCAGAGCCACCTCATCAATGTCACCATCGATAACTGTTTCAATGATAGGCTGGGCAATCCTACGACACAAATATTTGCACATTTTCAGTTTACTCTCAAATTTCACTTTATTTTTAGACAACGCAAAGAACACACGATTTTCTTACAATGCACGTGCAACATCTGATTCATTCTCCAAACCATTCACCCTTTCTTCATCCTCAATGCCATGGTCTGACCCGCCCAGAGCCACAATCTGACCACCCACTACACCTAGGGTTTCAGCCATTGCATAAATTTCAAGCCAAATCGAAAAAATAGTGCAAATAAATTGTAAAATTGGAACAAAAGGCAAATTAGTAGCACACCTTGCAGCTGCTCCAACGAATCGAGGACGAGTGCAGCTTCACCGGACCCGACCTGGGTCTCCGTCGCATCGGGCAGGGAGACGGTCGCCTGGTGCGACCTCGCGCCGGGAGGGCGGGGGGCGGCCGGGGGCGAGGGCGCGCCGCCCCACCCATGGCAGCTATATTACTTCTTTTTTTTCTCTTTTTTGATTTAAAGGCACGGGAAAAGACTGAACTGCCCGTCCTCCTTACTGAAAGGTTTTCCCCTCTATCTGCGCCATTGCGCTGCACCAAATCACCACTCTCCACACCACTCTCCATGTGAAAAAAATAATATTAAAACAGCATTGTCACGATTCATCATGCGAACATGGTTCAGATTTTTTTAATAAAAATCTGCATGGTCTATCTGCATGCTACATAGTTCATATTAAAAAAAAAAATCTGAAACATGCATGCTGTAACCAGCATGCACCATAGTGCACAGAAGTGCCTAACTGGAATTTAGGATTATCTGGGTCATACTTAATCATCATCTCAGCTGGAATGTGATCATCCATAGGAATGGCTGCACCGTCATCATCAATTTCGAGATGTGGAACTGCAGAAGCACTACGCATGGAAGCATTTCTCGCCTTCTCATCGTCAGCTTTCAAGCCCAAAAATTAATACAAATATTCATCACTAGCAACTTGTAACCTCCCTTCATCATCAGCAGGTTCAATAATTTGTAAGAAATCCCAGTCAATTTGCAGAGCCACCTCATCAATGTCACCATCGATAACTGTTTCAATGATAGGCTGGGCAATCCTACAACACAAATATTTGCACATTTTCAGTTTACTCTCAAATTTCACTTCATTTTTAGACAACGCAAAGAACATACGATTTTCTTACAATGCACGTGCAACATCTGATTCATTCTCCAAACCATTCACCCTTTCTTCATCCTCAATGCCATGGTCTGACCCGCCCAGAGCCACAATCTGACCACCCACTACACCTAGGGTTTCAGCCATTGCATAAATTTCAAGCCAAATCGAAACAATAGTGCAAATCAATTGTAAAATTGGAAAAAAAGGCAAATTAGTAGCACACCTTGCAGCTGCTCCAACGAATCGAGGACGAGTGCAGCTTCACCGGACCCGACCTGGGTCTCCGTCGCATCGGGCAGGGAGACGGTCGCCTGGTGCGACCTCGCGCCGGGAGGGCGGGGGGCGGCCTGGGGCGAGGGCGCGCCGCCCCCATCTGCGCTCGCGCGGGCCGGCCCCGGCTCGTCGGGGAGGGGAGCACGTCCATCTGCTCCCATGGCAGCAAGCGGCTTGCCTCTGTTCGTCCTCAAGGAGACCGAGCGGAAGAGAGAAAAGAATAGGTTCGATTCGATTCGTTTCTGTCTAAGACCGGTCAGGGGTAATTTCGTCCTAGCACATGAGAAAAAAATTCGAAAATGATTAAAATAAATTCAGAAATGACCTATGGGCATTCTACCGATCAGAGCATCAGTTTCATGGGCATAATAACGAAGCCCATTCTCAGATGGGCATTACGTCGAAGCCCACCGATTACATGGGTGAAATAACAAAAATCCCATCTCTTTATCATTGTGGCCGACGTCCTTCAGCGCTTGATTCGCCGCTCCTTCGAACAAGGAAACCTTACCCACCCCATAAACCACGCATTCCCGTGCCCGGTCCTTCAATACGCTGATGACACGCTCATCCTAGCTAAAGGGGATGTCGAAAGCGTGACCGTGCTAAAGCAACTTCTCGACCACTTCTCTGCAGCTACTGGCCTCTCGATTAACTATCACAAATCAACCTTTATTCCAATGAACATTGCTGATGAAACTGCAGCGACCATGGCGGCTACCCTTGGCTGCGAGATTTCCACCTTCCCTCAAGTTTATCTTGGGCTCCCTCTTTCCCCCACCAAACTAAGAGTGTCTGATTTCCATCCCTTGTATACGGCTTTTGATCGTTACCTTGCTAGGTGGCGTGCTCGACTCCTCAGTGCTGGGGGCCGTATCGTTCTGAATAATGCAGTCTTGAGTGCACTTCCGGTCTACTTTATGTCCTGCACGCTTCTGCCCAAAACTGTTATTGAGGCGATCAACCTGCGCCGACGAGCTTTCCTCTGGTCCGGCGACGACAAGTGTTCCGGCTGCCAATGCCTAGTTGCTTGGGACCGGGTTTGTCTCCCTAAACTTGAGGGCGGCCTCGGTGTCAAGGATCTTGAAACTCAGAACCACTGTCTTCTTATGAAATTCATTGACAAACTCCACAATGGTGCCCCTCTCCCCTGGAAAACTTGGCTCCTGGACAATCTTCGTGGTGAGCTTGGTGAAAATGACTCTGACTCTTTTTTAGGACGGATCATCCAAGCAGAGCTTCAACGGTACCGCTCACTGACCAAAGTCACCATTCGCAACGGCCGAGCGACCGCATTTTGGCTCGACGATTGGTTACCTGAAGGTCCCCTCTTCTTGAAGTTCCCTGCGCTCTTCACCCACACAACTAAGCCGCATGCCTCCGTCAGTACTGTCATTGACGGCCCTCTCAACCTCTCACTCTGGTCTCGCCTCACCCACGTTGCGAGAGCCGAGCTGTCTACTCTCTCGGACGTGGTTCGACATGTCACCCTCACGAACGAGGCGGACGAACGCTGCCTTGACTGCAGCGGTTCCCCGCGCTACAATTCTGCTGCCGCCTATAAAATGCAGTGGCACACCGGCCTGCTGAATGCCAACGCCGCCAAAATCTGGAATACAAAGCTACCCACCAAAATCAAATTTTTCTCCTGGTTGCTGTTCAATGGTCGACTGAACTCTAGGTCCAATCTTCTCCACAAAAACATCAAGAAGCCCGAAGAGGCTTTCTGTGAGCGCTGCCCCACTACTCTAGAGACGGACTATCACATCTTTGTCACTTGCCCAGCTAGCTCTTCGGTCTGGTCTCGCCTAGGAATTTCCTTCTCTAATCTTTCCTTGGCTGAACACGCGCTAGATAACCTTTGGAACGCTTCGTTCCCAGCCCATCTCTCTAGAGATATTTGGCACGACATCCTCATGGTATTGCTTTGGCGTGTGTGGAACTCTAGGAACAAGTTGATCTTTGAGAGCAGGGATGACAGGACGGAGGATACTCTACGCGCGGCCTGCAGCGACTTATCGACATGGAGACACCGGTACCTGTCAACAACACGAGCCTGCATCGACGAGTGGCGCGACTACATCTCAAGTTGTCTTACGGCTGACCCCCATGTTATCTGAATTTTTCTCTCCAGAACGGATTGTGTATCGTTTCATCTTGCTATTTCTCTTCTCATGTAATCTCTCCCTGGAATGCCAGGATGTACTATGTAAGCTAGAACTCAAGCAACTTTCGATCAATATCAAAAAGTAGGTGGGGAAGCTCTCCCCCCCGAAACGTTCGAAAAAAAAAAATCTGGATCACCCCTGACCCCAGAACGCGCCTCCTCTGCTTCGTCCTTCGCCTCGCCAGGTCGCCGCGAGGCACCCAGCGGCGTTCCCTGCGCCCCCGCCCGCCCACTTCACGACATCAACAGCAGGTGAACGAGGCGACAAGGACGCGGGCCGCGCTCCGGCGATGTACGTACCACGACGTCGCCAGTGGTCGGGCTCGGTGCTTCAAAACGTTCATTCCGGACCTGCGGTTAGGTAAGTAGTACTCCTAGTACCTGGCACGAACCTGTAGAGTGGATCAGTGGCCGTCTTTTTGCCTCCAAGGACGTCTCGTCAGAAATGCAGTTTCGAATTTGGAAACGAAAGTTCAAGCAACAATGTTTCTGACGACAGAAGCAAGTGTAGCTGCTGTTCTGTACAACATCTCATGACTGTTCTGTTCTGCTAACATCATCTCGGTACTCTGAGCGCTTGGTTGCTTTTCGTTCAAACTAACAATCCGTACACCATCTGATGATATACGAACCATCTGGGCTGGGGGACACGTGTCATTAGTATTCAAACACAAATCCAGCACAATTCTAGATTACAGATTTATGTCGTGTATATACTATGTTGTTCATCTAGCTAGCGAATAAATTAGTCACCATGCATCTCATGAGAATCATGAAGAAGGTATAAAAACGTGGTCTTACCATGTATTGGTGTATCGTGACAAATCTAGCGCTCTACTTCTACTATAGTAATATCAAAAAAAAAAAGGAAAACATGCTACTTGGTCCCCCTGACTGTACAACGAAATCATTGCAAAATTTTGCACCAAATTTCTGTAGTTTGAGACTCAAGATGCATTCACTTTAGAACCTCATCCTTTTAAAAAAGAACCGTTTCCAATACACTTGCACATTGACTCTGACGTGAAGTTGTACCTCTGCATCATGAAATAATGAAGAAGCTAAAGTTACCGTAGCTCATGCATCCGTTTGAGCTAAGTGGTCGATCCATCGACACAATGGAAATGTCAATGATTGTTGTAAGACGATGTAGCAGGCCGATGCTCCCTTCATCTTGAGTTGGACTTTGGGGCTATAGGGCATGTGCCTCAGTGACGTGGATAGTTCGTATAATCTGATCACTGTTCGATCAATTATGATGCAATGACTCATATTGATATGGCTACAATAATTTTTGAAACAGGTATCAAAATTACTATGCAATTTATTATATTGATTTCTAAACGCAATTTTTCAGTGGATGTATACATATTCTTTAACTAACTTTTGAAAATTTCGACTAGTAAAAAGTGTCCATAACAATTTCAGAATTTATTTACACTCTGATCTTAAAAGCATTTCCCGTAATTTGAACACCCGCTACATAAATCAAGGACAACTCTTGTATCACTCTGGGGCACTGCATCTCGCGCCGAGATTATAATAGCGGGGTGGTATGAAAATTGGCACATTGCAGCAAGGCACATGGTCTCTGTATTTGGGCGAGGGATAGCGGGCTGGTCGAGATGATCTGAAACGTTTATCTTCATTTTATGGCAGCACACTAGTGGCATACCGTGAGGTTCTACAAAAAATGAAAGGACGGTTGTAAATAATACGGGAATGGGAGGCAACCATTTCCCCAGCAATTTAACAGATGGCAATTGCGCAACCATTTTGGACATGGGTGCCCACTCCAACTAAAATCTCTTTTGTCTGGAAAAGTGAGTCTTCTGGCTCGCGATTTTGTACTGGACTGGAGGGAAACCGCATTGAACGAATAACAAATTAATCATCAGAAAAAGAAAGTCTCTTGAACGGAAAGGAGCAGCGAACAACCAGGCTTCCAGAAAGAAAATGGATCGGGGAGCCGAAATCAAGCGCAGCCGTGGTGGCATCAGCGTCACGGTCGACGGCGTTGAAGGCGACGAGCCTGGGAGCGCCAACAGCGCGTGCAGACAGGATGCGATGAGACTCCCTGCCCTGGCGGACGGACACCGCGAGTTGAAGCTGTACTCCTCGACGTTGTGTCGAACTCGCATGCGCGCATATATGTGTCCTCAGCCACGGCAAGCATGCGACCTCGTTTTTCAGGGAAAATTAAGCAGCGCACGGTGGCTCCGTGGTTGCAGGTGACGTTCGACGGCGGTGGCAGTGGAGGACGGCGAGGTGCCAAGGATTATTGACGGCGGCGGTGGCACAAGGCATGGGACGTGTTTAGATGGAAATTGGCTGCTCCCGGCGTCTGTGTCACCTGTACGCTCTAGCTTCGGGATGCCGCCGCGTGTGCCACTGAAACGCCTATGGTCGCGGACCAACACATGGTGTCCTGAACGCGAGCACGTCTGTGATGCGGCGCTTGCCGTGGACCGTGGTCCGAGTCGAAGGAAGGAAGCAGTCGCGACCGCGATCTCATCGACGCAAGCTGTCGACGGCGACAGCACAGCAGTTTCTCTGTTCTGTTCTGTTCATCGAACTTGTGACGCGCGCTATATCCGTGGTTGTCGGTCATGCACGTGCGCCTAGCATGCATGCTTCTGGCCGTGTCGGCCGTCGCCTCCACCGAGCACCAGCGGCACAAGTGTATATATGCTTGCGACCCGGATGAGAGAAGCAGGGTACGCTGGCTGGCCCCTGCTCCTTGGACGCCGGCCATGTGCCAAGGAAGGAAGGATCGATCGATGGCGGCGGCACAAGGCATGGTAACGCCGTGCGCCACCTCACCTGCAAGATAACGCACAGCCCGGCACGGACGTAAGTGCAGGCATGTCGGCTCTGTTCGCCGGTGCGCATGTCAATCCCGCGGCCACACGCTCGAGATCCAGCCGGACCAT
>LAPY01001659.1:96281-112414 GCA_000970635.1 Eragrostis tef
CCAATTCCGTTGGTCGAGGTGTCACCAGCACAATGAAGCTGCAGGCATATCCCCTGTATTCTTTTTGCCTCATATGTGATTCGATTTTTGCATGTTGTTGTCTACTGAGGCCCTATTTGGATTCACGGGATTAAATATTTGTTGATTAATTTTAGTCCATGGAAATATCCAAACAACCGGGACTAGCGAGAACTATTTTTTTGCCAACCAATGGACTAATATTAATCCTATAGACAGAGGAATAGGGGCTACTTGTTAGCTGACCAATTAGTTTAGACTCCAAACAGGCACCAGACTTGGCTAATTATTAATCTAGGACTAATTGTTAGTTCTCCTGGATATCCAAAGAAGGCCTCTGCGACAAATAACCTTTTCTTCCCTACAAAAGATTAAATTCAAAGTCAATTTTTAGGGTCCCGATGAATATAAAAATTTTCAGAAAATTCATGGTTCCGTGATAGCAATGTATGATTAAGTATTTATGTGCTTTGCCAAAAACATGCTTGCCCGCGGTTGTGGTTTCCTACATGCTGTGGGTCGTTTTTGTGGTCGAGCCAAACAACTATCCGTGGGCACTGCACCTGTTGTCATTTTTACAACCACAGCCAATTCCTATTTTTTATGCTAATTTTGGGCATTCGGAAGGTGATGAGGGACCTGAGGTGGTTGCTATTTCATACAGCATCCACCCCCTTGATGAGGACGACAATTAACCTCTGCCACATCAGTAGCACGTGATGAACGAGGAGACACCGGTTGTCGGTTTCGAATGTGGACCGTTCTTGTCCTCCTTGTATTTGTCAACTTGTAGTGTGCCCCTCGCGTTCTATTCTTGACATAATATGTGGAATCCAGTTACAGCTTGATTAAAGGTAATATTTGTGCTGTGCCAAGCCTAGAGTCAACGCTGTACTACTAGTTTTGGTGAAATGCAATTTTTGCTGATTTAGTTAGACACGCCCCTTTTTTGTGTTTTTGACACCAAACAGGAAGTGAATCATATGTGGACGGGGTCAGCTTACCACGTACGTATGACGCATTTTCTGTTTGGTTCGGAAAAGGTGCGGTGCCTAACTAAATCAACAGGAATTGCACTTCATCACTAGAAAGACGAGGCAGTTCGAAGAGAACTGTGTAGACAGCGTGACCTTTTAGGCTTAGCATGGCACGCCACAGATATCACAAGTACTCGAGCTGTTCACTGAAATACGTCAGGAACAGAATCAACGGGCACACTAGAAGTTGAAGCCCGCGCACGGTAAGGACATGGTGATTGGTAAACGCCGACGGACGCCAATAGACAAGAACGGTTGACCTTTCGAAACGGCAGAGCGCCAGCCCTCGTCATCGTCGGCTTGGCCTGGTGCGGCTGATGTCCCGCAGGTGGGCCGGGTGGGTTTCCTCACATGAAACGGCACTGTCGTCCAGGCCGCAGAGAAAGGATTACGCCTCGCCCTGGTGAGGCCAAGCACTGAAACAGAGTACAGGCGCACCACTCTCGAACATGTACATGAACATACATAACGCTTGCGTACGTAATGCAAACTTGAAGCCTGTCACCTTGCATCCTTGTTCGTGATGTGTATGTAATCCTTGTTTCTGCCGAACAGAGAGCACGAACAGGTTTATACTCCACAAAGCAAGTTTACAAGAAATTGTGTGGGCATCTGGTAGTTCACCCTTCCTTTTCATGGCTATGGAAATCTAAATGTCAGCCGAAGCATAAAGTTTTCTATTGGTTATTCCTGCATGATAGGCTCAACACAAGAGGGCTCCTGCGCAGGAAAAATATGGCACTCAAATCATATACCTGTGAGCTATGCATACTACAATTAGAAGAAACGCTGAAGCACCTGTTTATCTCATGCAATTTTGCAAGAGCTTGTTGGCAGTCAATTGGACTCTCAGTGCCAAGCACTTTACAAACACTGCAAGTCGTCAAGTGGCTCAAAAGGAATCTTGGAGTACCTTTTTTCATGGAGAGCATAATCCTAATGGCATGGAGCATATGGGTAACAAGAAATAAATGCCTGTTTGACAATATGGATCCAACAGTGGAGAATTGTAGAAGAATTTTTTTCAAAGAACTTGCCATGGTTATCCATAAGACAAGACAGAGGCATATTATCACAGCTTTCCAACAATGGATACACAATCATATTTAATTTTCATAGTTTTCTCTAGCTTTAGATTTTGCTCTCTAGTTTTTTGTAAATACTTTGTACTCTGGCTTTTGATATTCAATAAATTGCTGTAGGGCTCTGCCCTCCAGTTTCCTTCAAAAAAACAGCGAGCACGACAAGTACTGAACTGATGAGCAGAAAATGAACAATACAGTTACGCCGCCAGCATCAACTCATTGTCAGAACTCTTCCAGAGATCACTAGAATATTTCGATTATTTGCAACCAGATCGAATGAGGATAAACTAACAGCACAAGATGTCTGGTTATCACTAGTAGCTCTGCAACCCATCCAGATGAAGCTAAACAATTCAGAGAGCTCTACTTGTGAAGAAGGACCAAGGCGCCCAGATCAGAGGCCAGCATGGTCAAGTCACGGTCGGCAGCGTTCCTCACCACCAGCGGCGAGCCGGGCTTCAACAGGTAGCCGCATCCGTTCAATGCGGACGCGGCGTACCAGTACTCCCTCGCGGTGCGCGCGAAGTCGCAGCCGGCCATGTCGGCGGCGACGCCGGCCATCTCGGTGCGCGCCGTGCCGTAGTCCTCGATGCAGCGCAGGTACGCCGGCCACTCGTCGCCGGCGACCTTCCCGCCCAGCATCAGCCGCTCCGCCGCGTCCACCGTGTCGTCGTACGCCCGCGACGCGTGGCGCGCCGCCGCCAGCGCGTACGCCGTCACCTCCGCGCGCTCCGCCTCGCGCTGCAGCGTCTCGCCGCACAGGTTGAACCGCGCCGGCGTGCTGCATGCGCGGAGGCACGTCTCGTTCCATGTCATGGTGGGCACGCCGTCGCAGGTGTCGCCGGTGACGAACAAGGCGGCCAGGGAGAACATCATTAATGTGGGGACCAACGATATGGCTGTTCTCTCCATGATGCTCCTTGACAGCAGACTGACTCCTTTTTTTTCTCTCTCGCTCTTTTGTGTTCAGTAGTCAAACTGAGTATTGGGGGCCGAACAATATATAGGCATATTTTAATTGGCAGCAGCAATAAAAATAAATATTCAACAAACTTGGCAGATTTATCTAATAAAAAAACAAACACGGCAGGTTTTTGTGATCCATGAAGATCTCAAAAACAAAAACAAACTGTGGTATTTGATAATTAATAAATAGGTGGTAAATGGTGCTATCTGGAGTGATTTCTTTATTATTTGACGTCGAAAAGGAAACACCACGTTCACTCTAAAATACTAGAAATTCACACGTTATCGGAGAAAATAAGAAGTGAAAATTACACACCACTGCCATTATAAAAAAATAGTCACAAAACCCTCTAAACATATTTATAAAATAGCTAAATTCGGAATAATAAAAAATAGTCAAAATACCCCTCGCACATATTTATAAATTACCCACCACGCCATTCTAAGTCAAAAAATAGCTAAATTTGTAATAATAAAAAATAACCAAAAATACCACTTGCCATTCTGAGTCAAAAAATAGCTAAATTCAGAATAATAAAAAATAACCCAAAAATTACCCATCATGCCGTTATATGGGTCAAAAATAGCTAAATTCGAAATAATAAAAAATAACAAAAAAATACCTTTCACAACTATTTTTAAAGTATCCATCATGACATTATAAGTCCAAAAAACAACTAAATTCGGATTAAAAAAACAAAAAAATCGCTAATTCTTATTTCTACATCATACCATTATGAGCCCAAAATTAGCTAAATTTTGGATAATAAAAATATCCAACACACACTCAATTCCTAACAATATAAATTCTATGTTTAGCATGGCACATTTTCCTATTTTTAACATGACACATTTTCTTCAAGATTTATTTGTAGCAAGACACATTCTTTTTTCCTAACATGACATATGTCAGTTGTTTATTATGGCACATTTGAACCGGTCTCATTTCTAAAACAAAATTAGATACATTGTTAGATAAGACAAAATCTAAATGATGATTAATCTCACACTCAAATTAAGAGTCGGAGAGAAGTTCTCCAATCTATTTTCTATTTGTTTTATAAATATAGAGTATAAAATAAATAATAATAATAAACATGTTAAACTTCTATAATCAAAAGTATTTTAAATAGTATAGTAAGTCTAGCCGTGCAAATGCGCGGGCAGCCATACTAGTTTACATTAAAATGAGTGCGAAAACATCAATGAGTTGTCAAAGTACTATCCATGGCACTCGGGGGCACATGCCCCTGAGCCTTGCATCAACAAGATGCAACAAGCAAGCGAGTACATGAAGCATAATCATAAATTTGAAGTAGTTGTACATAAGGCGTCACAAGTTTTCTTATGGTAGATATGGGAACGCTAATTGAGTTCTTGTGAAGGTGCTCCATCTCCGTCTGATGTACCATCCCACGCAGAAAGTTTGAGCGGTTTATTGTCCGAGTCGACTCGCCTCTCTACATGCCAACACCTTGTGAGGGTCGCTCAGTTGTTTCCGTTCCTTTTGACAAGCTCGTGTTTCCGGTTCGAGACACTCCTATGTTACGCCTAGGACTCTCCAGGTCGTGGTTGTGTATAAATGATGAAAATACTTTGTGAGCATCGGGGCATGTGTCCCCCTAGTGACGTGGAAAATCAGATGGTAGATGCAACGGCTCATATAGACATTTCTCCGCAAATAAATAGTGTTGAATGTAATTTCATACTTTTTTCACGCTGATTTTGAAATTATTTAGTTTTATTTGAACACTCTCAACATAAATCAAAGACTCAACTCACATCACTCTAGGGTCACCTCTTTCTCACCCTAGAGATAAGGGATGCAGTAAGACAACTGGCACCTTGCAGCAAGGCACGGGGTATCGGTAAACCGGCGAGGGGAGCGGCCTGGTCCAGAACACATGAAACTACACATTTGTGGCAAACCGAGCGCGAGCTTCTGCAACAAACGAGTAAGCTCAGATATATTGTATATAGGAAGATGTGAAAAAGAAAATGTGTTATCGTTTTATTTAGCTAAGAAAATAAACCACCACGTTGTCTAGAGGTCGTCGGATTGAATAAACAATAAATCATCGGATTAAAAACACAGAAAACAACCTTGTGTAACCAAAAAATACTTTTATTTCCAACATGCAGGTAAGATATGAAAAAAAAACATAGAACAGCTGAGAACAACATCAAAACATGTATCATCTGTAGGAAGCATGAGGATGGATCGCCTTAAGGGAGGCTAGTCGATGACAACATCAACCAACAAAGAATATGCCTAACTAGCTAGCAACCTCAATCGATTAGACGATGACTAATTCGCGACCAAACGGAAAGAAGCTAAGAACTAGGATATCAGAACATCAAGGAACCCAAATCCAGCGCCACCGTGGTCGTGTCACGGTCGGCGGCATTCAAGGCTACCATCGGCGAGGCCGGGAACGCCGCCAGCGCGTCCCGGCAGGACTCCCCGGCGGCCAACGCGTAGCTGTAGTCGTCGATGGTGGTGTCGAAGTAGCAGTTTCCGATGTTCCGAGCCACGGCCTCCATGCGGCCGCTCGCCATGGACATCTTGTACATGCACTGCTCCACTGCCGCCCGCTCGGGTGCCCGGAGCGACCCGAACAGCAGCTCCTTCTTCGCCTCGTCGGTGGTGGCGCCGTACGACTGCGTGGCGCTCACCGCCGCGATGGCCGCGTAGACTGTCACCTCCGCGGCGGTGTTGTCCGGCACGTGCTCCAGGATCACCCCGCAGAGGTTGAACAGCGATGGTGTTGTGGAGACGTTGAGGCATGCCTCGGACCATGTCATCGATTGGATGTTCTTGCATGCGTCCGCAGCCATGAACATGGCCGTGACGGAGACCGACATTGTGAAGATGATGGCTGCGAACTTCATTGTTTCGATCCTTGGAGATCGATGGTTCTTTTGGTGGGTGGGTTGATGATTTTTGTGATGGCAATGCTTGAAACTAAGCGGTGATATATGGCCTTATATATAGTATGATTTCACGAAGTACAATCACTATTCTTGGTTGGTCATAAATGGTGATTTATGGAGTACAACTTTCTTTTACCATTTCAACAAGTCATGTGCAATTAAGAAAGAAAATCATAACTCTTTTTGATTTTCTTAAACCATACAACTGTTGATGAACCATATACAACACTGCTACGCGTAAAACTGGTTGTGCACCTCTCGAATACAACTCACAGTCCAACTGTTCAAATTACTTTGGGTTTCTAAACGTAAATGAGTCTCGAGCTGTTTTTTCCTCAAAAAGTACTAAAGTAGTATAGCTGTTTTCCAGAGGTGTTTGCCACTAAATCTACTGTCACCTAATCCACCTTGAGACAACAAAAGTATACTTTGATTCAGTTTCCAGCAAGAAGCCAAAAAAAAGGCACAAAAACCACAAAATCTGCCTATAGCAGCTAGTAGCCCATCTAATGACTAGATTTCGTACATCCAGAAGAAGCTAAAGACTAGTACATCCAGAATTCCTAGCTACTTGCGAATAACCAAGGTGCCCAAAGCATTGGCGACCACGGTCAGGTCACGGTCGTCGGCGCTTTTTTAGGCCAACGGTGTGGTCGGCTTGAGCCCGCTGACGCAGGAGTTCACGTCCACGGCGTAGTCGTACTCACGCCTGGTGCGCGCGAAGTCGCAGTTGGTCAGGTCGGTGACGACGCCGGCGATCTCGGTGCGCACCGTGGCGTAGCTGTCGATGCAGTGCTGGTACGCCGCCCGCTCGTCGCCGGGGAGGCTGCCGCCGGAGATCATCCGTACAGCCAGTGCCACCGTGTCGTCGTACGACATCTTGGCGAGCTTCGCCACCAGGATCGCGTACACGGTCACCTCGGCAGCCTCCGGGCCGCGCTGCAGCTTCTCCGTGCAGAGGTTGTACTGGTCTGCGGTGGCGCACGCCTTGAGGCACGCGTCACTGTATTTCAACTTGGGGACTAGGTTGCAGGCGTCGCTGGAGATGAACAAGGCGGTGAGGAAGACCACCAGCGTTGCAATGGCCATGTTCATGGCTTCTCTCTTCATGCTCTTAGCTTACTGTCAAGAGATGCCTTTTTAATTTCTATGGTCTTATAGTACTGGAGGTAGTATTGTGGGCTTTGTAGATTTTGGAATTGGTTTAGTACGTTTTGAGAGGCCTTATATAGGTGGATTTTGGATTTGGAAGACTCAAGAAAAATGTGGACTGCATGTATTTCTTGGTTGGTGATTTAATTCACTTCATCAATGTGGTATTCACAGATTAATTTACTGCCTGTTCCTCCCATCTCTACTATATCAATACCAAAACAAGACAGGTGGCTGTAAATCGAATTCCTCTCTCATGGCCTGAACATAAAACGAGCCATGAAATTTGACAGTCCAGTAAAGAATGGCTTGACGATAAAAAGAAGCGTACAATTAAAGGTCTGAAATAATTAGCCAAAAATAATGGTCCTGAAATTTCATGGGCCAGAAATAAACGGTACGAAATATAATGACCGGCCTGGAAATTATGTGTCAGAAAAAATTATGGGCCGTAAAAATAAATGTACCTGAAAAGTCAATGGGCCACAAAAAAGGGTAAGAAAAACGTAATGGGCCAGAAATGGGCTAAATACAAAGTAGGCCACCCACATCAGATTCTTGTCATGCCATGTCATTTTCCTCTGAACAATTTTGTGACATGTGCTAAAAAAACATTTTTTCTACAAAAAGGAGTGTCATAAAAGTTAATTACATTTTATTGAATCATATCACTAATTTGTGATGAAACTTAATTTCATCATATACGGTAATTAGAGTCACACATTCTATGAGACTACGAGGAGTTGATGTGCCTCATGGGTCTGCCACTCATGCGCGAGTGCGCACGATCAGCACGCGTGTTTGTGTTTACATTACGAAGAGTCAGGTGGAAATGAGAAAAGAAAATCAACATTTGTTGATTAGTATGGTGTTCTTAGAAGCTATGCAATTTATCACCTTAGAGCATCTCCAAAAGACTCTCATAAAATTGCTCCCATAAACTTGTTTTTAGGAGCAACCAAAAAAATATGAGGGATAATTTTTCTCTTCTCTTCCAACAGTTCTCCCCTAAAAGTGGATTAAAACACTTTTGATTGGGCCACATCAGCATTTCGGGCCACAAGAAACATTAATTACATAAGAAAAAAAGATATGGGAGCCCCAATTCTTCCTCTGTTTGTAGCTACAAATGAGGGAAGTTTAGGGGCTATGAAAAGTCTGGGAGTGGTTTGGGGTCCTGTTAGAGATGGTTTTTTTAATTGACTCCTAATATTTTGATTTAAGAGAGGTTTATGAGGCTCTCTTGGAGATGCTCTTATAAGATTCATTCAGGAACAAATTCATAAATTGATGATGTTTCTATATGAGATATATATTTATTAGGTGGTGGGAAAGGTATTTTTTTCATTGGAAGAGGATGTTGTGAGGAAAAAACTTATTTTATTTTTTGTCCATTTGTAATAAATTAGGTTCTTCCACAGATGTACATAGCTCTTGTTTGAAGCTTATTTGCAGAAAGGCTACCCATGCCTATCTGGAAAATAATCACATTGAAATTGCCAACAATTTCGATGCAATAGGATTATAGGAAGGTCTCATATTCATTCCCCATTAGTTGCCAACTCCATCTTTTGCTGCAGAATGTCTCTAGTACCGATGCTGTCCCTCAACAGTCAGCACTAGCCAAAAGAAAACTGTCAGTCATTTGGCATCTAGAATTCCAGAGCCAATTGAAAGCGCGAGTATATATTCTTGCAGCGGCAGATGATGTTGTAAGAAAATACAAGATTATATATATATTTTTTGAGATGACAAGATTTATTTTCAAGCCAGCGGGAGCAATACAACGACGACTACCCAATGACTCTAGCTACCCTTCCAACGACCAATGATCCCAAACCTTGCGCAACTGCAGTGGCATCATGGTCAGCCGCGTTCCTCTTGACCAGCGGCGAGTCCTTCAACGTCGACAGGGCGTCCGTGCATCTCAGCACCGCCGAATCCGCGTCCACGTACTCCCGAAGGGAGTGGTTTGGGGTCCTGTTAGAGATGGTTTTTTTAATTGACTCCTAATATTTTGATTTAAGAGAGGTTTATGAGGCTCTCTTGGAGATGCTCTTATAAGATTCATTCAGGAACAAATTCATAAATTGATGATGTTTCTATATGAGATATATATTTATTAGGTGGTGGGAAAGGTATTTTTTTCATTGGAAGAGGATGTTGTGAGGAAAAAACTTATTTTATTTTTTGTCCATTTGTAATAAATTAGGTTCTTCCACAGATGTACATAGCTCTTGTTTGAAGCTTATTTGCAGAAAGGCTACCCATGCCTATCTGGAAAATAATCACATTGAAATTGCCAACAATTTCGATGCAATAGGATTATAGGAAGGTCTCATATTCATTCCCCATTAGTTGCCAACTCCATCTTTTGCTGCAGAATGTCTCTAGTACCGATGCTGTCCCTCAACAGTCAGCACTAGCCAAAAGAAAACTGTCAGTCATTTGGCATCTAGAATTCCAGAGCCAATTGAAAGCGCGAGTATATATTCTTGCAGCGGCAGATGATGTTGTAAGAAAATACAAGATTATATATATATTTTTTGAGATGACAAGATTTATTTTCAAGCCAGCGGGAGCAATACAACGACGACTACCCAATGACTCTAGCTACCCTTCCAACGACCAATGATCCCAAACCTTGCGCAACTGCAGTGGCATCATGGTCAGCCGCGTTCCTCTTGACCAGCGGCGAGTCCTTCAACGTCGACAGGGCGTCCGTGCATCTCAGCACCGCCGAATCCGCGTCCACGTACTCCCGAATGGTGCCGTCGAACTTACAGTTGTACATGTCATCAACCACGCCGTCCATGCGCTCTGTCGCCACGGCGTACTGGTCCACGCAGTACTTGTACGCCGCCCGATCGTCGGCCCGCACCGACGCGTCGGCCATGAGCTTCTTCGCCGCTGCCGTGGTGGTCTGATAGGAAGTCGTGGCGAGCTTCGCCGCCACTAACGCGTAGAATGTCACCTGGGCTGTGTTCGGTGCCATCTGGAGCGTCTGCTGGCATAGGTTGTACAGTGCTGGTGTGGTCGTGCAAGCTTTGAGGCATGCATCTTTCCATGTCATGATGGGTGCCCAGTCACATACCCCTTCCACTATGAACAAGGTGGAGAGGGAGAACAACATCACAAGGACCATGGTTATCGATGCAATCCTCATATGTGGAGAGATCCATGGCTCCTATTATTCTTTGCTGGGTGGAGAGATTTTAGTGATTGGTATAGAAAAAGAGGGCCCTTTTTATAGGGGTGGATTCATTAATTTGGTTGTTTTTATTAAAAAATGTGGGTGATAAGGCCACGTTTATTACTTTTTCATAGGTTATTAATTCTGGTTTGTTTTAGGAAATCTAGAAAAAACAATTATTTTTAGGAACTCTAGAAAAAACCCATTATTATGGTAAATATTTTTTAATACTGGTCATATGATGAATTTCCTCTTCCTTAATAAATGGTAATCTTTCTTAATAGAATATCTCAACAGAAAATCGTATTTATAAATGTTACAATTTTGGAAGATTCCGTAGGAAATATTTTTTATACAATTTATAGCTCAAAAGGGGAAAACTTAAATCTTCTAGAATATTTTAACATAAAAATTTGAGACTAGGGTGATGATCACCATGAGGATTTCCTGGAGACGTAATAAGTAAATGATGCGGTGATGCAAGCACCGCCACTGGCTTCACCATGGGTTGCAGTGGAGTGGGATCTGCATGAAGGCTACAGGAGGGAACATATTGAACTTACTATCGCACCACTGAAAAACCATTTGATTGATCAGCAAACCGACGAACAAGGGCAACAATCACAGGACTTATACAACGCAGATCAATGAATCATAACCCATATATATAATCGCCAACGTACAAAAATCATACCGTCCTCTACTTGCCAACAATCAGTTCACCCAGTTCAGACGCGACCATGGTGAGATCATAGTCGGCCGAGACCATCGCGTACAGCGGCGACGCCTTGAACGACGACATCCCGTTCTGGCACGACTGAACGGCGACCTGTGCGTCGATGTACTCCTGCCTGGCGCGCGAGAAGTCGCAGGCGAACAGCTGGTCGACGACGCTCACCACCAGGCCGCGCGCCACGCCGTACTTGACCTTGCAGTTCTCGACCTCGGCCCTCTCGCCGGCGGGGATCGTGCCGTCGGCGAGCGTCTGGTCGATGGCGGCCATGGTGTCCTCGTTCTTGAGCTTGGCGATCCTCGCCGCGACGAGCGCGTAGACGGTGACCTCGGCGGTGTCCGGCGCGCTCTTAAGCGTCTCCGGGCAGAGGTTGTACCACGGCTGCTTGTCGCACGCCTTGTGGCACGCCTCGGTCCATGTCATGGTCGGCACGTTGTTGCAAGCGTCGCCAGCGACGAATAGGGCGGCGAGAGAGACGAATAGTACGAGGACGAAGGTCATGGCTGCTCTCGTCATGTTATTCTTCTCGTAGTTAGAACTTGGTTTTCTGGTGATTTTTGTGATGGAGGAACAAAGGGTTTACAGGACGCTATAAATATATAGGATGGGGATTACCCAAATAAGCAAAGTTTTTGTTTTTTTCACAAATAAGGATAAAAGGGTGGCGCATAATGTATATATATGGTAGTATAATAAGGTAACAAATAAGGCACTTCAGTGATTTCAGAGGAAATAATCCCGAAAATTAGGTATCTCTTTGCTCAGCCAGCTCACAAAAATGATGTTATATGGAGTATGTTTTGCTTCACTTTAATCAGATCATAATAATGTAAGAATCTACAGCTTCACAAAACATAATATTGTTCTTCAGAACAAATTGCCAACGCTGGGACGCCCGAGTGGCCAGAGCCAGAGGGCTCCGGGAGCTTCACTCCTGTCGGTCCGGGTTCAATTCCCAGCTGCGGCACGCGCTGCAGTGAACAGTGCCACCAATGGTACTGTTTACTGCAGTGTAAAAAAAATCCCCTCGCTCTCCCCGGGTCAAAGCACATGGTTAAGACTTGCGCCGAAGCTCACAACGCCTAGGTGAGTCCTTGTGTAGGATCAGGGTTCTCGGTCTGCGTGAGAAGCTCTTCTCCTTAGCAAAATGCCGTCGGGGCGGTCTTACCCCGGCAGGTCGAGTTTTTCTTCAGAACAAATTTTCAAAAATGTGAAACATAAATAAAAGTGTACCAAGTATTTGGGTTGGTTAAGTCATACAACTAACGTTTAATAGCTCAACATCTAATTAGCAAACGTTTTACATTGAGTATATCCTATCTTCATAATTGTTTTTTAGTCACAAAGGAAAAGGAACAAGGCTCATAGAAAGATGAACATGAATGCTTTTTGGGTGCAATAATTAATAAAATAATAATATTTGTACCCTCCTTTGGAATATCTTAACTCCAAATTGTTTATGGCATTTGGACAAGACATATCAATTCCAGTAATTAGTGATTTTGTTTGCCAGTAAAAAATAATAAAGAAGGAGTATGTCACGCCCTGACAGTCTCACAACACAATTTTGTCGATCATGTTATCCCCCGAGGAAGATGACGATTTGGCAGCAATTTGAAGGCTCAGGATAAAACGTTGGTTCCTGATCTCCACTGCATTGTCAATCAGTCGGTTGATCTTGTACATGTTGTTGATCTTCTTAATGAAACTCGTGCATTGGGCGCTCTTAAAATGCACAGTTTCAATACCAGAGACAAACAACAGCCATGGTTTGAGGACATTCGACTGTAGAGTGTTGGGAAAAGCTTGCCATGGTGTAGTCATCACTACAAACGATGCTACTACCAAAATACACATTCTGACCTGAAACCGAATCAAAATCTATTGATTTGCGCAAGCCATAGTATCAAGGATGACAAAATTAAACTCAGAACATTAGCCACAAATTTATGAAAAAAAATGCAAGCTAGCAGCCTAGATACATATATCAACTAATTAAGCGTGTTGTCGTTCGCAGCTGCCACCTACTTGCCAACAATCTGGGCACCCAGTTGATACGCGACCATGGTCATATCATAATCTGCCAAGACCGCGGCGTACAAGGGCAAGCTCTGGAACGCCGACAGTCCATCGTGGCACGACTCGACGGCTACCTGCGCGTCGAGATACTCCTGCCTGGCCTGCGAAAAGTCGCAGAAGAACAGCTGGTTGGCGATGCTCGCCATCAGGCCGTGCGCCTCGCCATACCTGACCTTGCAATTGTCCACGGCCGCCTTCAGGTCGGCCGGCATGTTGCCGGCTCCCAGCATCGGGTCCATTACCGTGGCAATGGTGGTCTCGTACATCAGCTTTGCCTTCGCCGCCGCGGCGAGGGCGAAGACGGTGACCTCCACGGTGGCCGGCGACGACGCGCTCGACAGCGTGTTCTCGCAGAGCGTGGTCCAAGCCTGCGAGGAGCTGCACGACTCGAGGCAAGCGTCGTTCCATGACATGGAGGGGACCTGGTCGCATGCGTCGCCGGCGGCGAACAAGGCGGCGAGGGAGACCAGAGTTGCGAGAATTGTTGCACGCTCCATGGCTCTACGTACTCCTAGATGACTGTTAGTATGGATTTTTGTGGTTTGGAATTTGGTTCGGTGATGGAGAAGTTTTGGTTTTTTGGTGCCTATAAATAGGCTCGGATGGATTCTCGAAATGGTATGTCAAGGCTGGTATGGTAAGGAATCATATATATATGGAACAAACAAGTCAAGTAAATTATGCGTCTCTTTCCTCAGCCAGCTCGCAAAAAGATGGAGGGTGTCTCCCGAGTAATGTGCAGTTGCTTCACAAATTACGAGATATATGCTCTCCATAACAAAAGTTTGAAAGTTTGAAACAGAATTAAATAGCACCATCCAAGTGTTTGGTTGGATTAAATCAAATAATCAGCGATTAGCAGTTCATAGTTATATTTTTTTTACCACAACACAATTCAGACACTCACAATGCACGCAGACTCACTTCTATGAACGCACATACGTATATTCTACCCTTATGAGAACATTTGAGGATTGAGCCGACAAATCCTCGAGATTAACAAAGTCACAACAAAAGCCTCGTTGTCGACAAGGAACGTCTTTACCACTGAAAGTACAATGCCGTTAAATCCTAAAAAAGTCACTCTTACAGAGAGTAAAGCCTAAGGGCCTCTTTGGTGGGGCTGTGGCTGTGCCGGCTTCGGCTGTGGCCATGGCTTCTTTGAAAAAACAGCTGTGCTGGCTGTGTCTGCGGCTGTGTCTAAAACGTTTGACAAAACGGCTTTTTCGGCAGCTTCTTCATATTTTTAGGGACAAATATAGAAAGATGAGAGAGCCGTAGAATAGAGAAGCCGGTAAAGCTACCATTTCATGGCTTCATGCTTCATCTCTTTTTTGAAAGAGGCTTCCTTCTTTTTTTAAGAAGAAGCACTTGGGGAAGCACCCCGTTTGGTTGGAAATTACGTGAAGCCGCTAGAGAACCATTGAAAAAGCCCTACCAAAGAAGCCTTAAGACCTGAGGTACTACTGAAGCTTTTGCAACCACTATGCTACATGCCCTTTCACGTTCACACTTTTAATTGGTATACATTATACATCAAAATCTGCATAAAAGTTTTGCCACAAATGAAAAAGGACGCAGCCTTTTTTTTTCTGAGAAAGGCAAACACAAGGCGCCCGTGGAGATATCATAATCTGCCGAGACCATGGGGTACAAGGGCAAGCTCTGGAACGACGACATTCCATCGTGGCACAACTGGACGACGACCTGCGCGTCGAGGTACTCCTGCCCGGCACGCGAGAAGTCGCAGGCGAACAGCTGGTCGGCGATGCTCGCCACCAGGCCGTGCGCCTTGCCGTGGTCCTGGGTCTTCCTCAGGTCGACCGTCGCGTTCCCGGCTCCAAGCATCTGCGAGAAAAGCTTTTGGAAAATAAAACTAAATTCTGACTCAAAATGTCAGTATCAATTCAAAAGTCTGTAACTCGATCATTTTCAAAACGGTAACATTAATGATATTATTTCTATCACAGAAGGAACAACTTGATGAGCATCAAGATCCAGTGCGACGATCACAGGGATACATAACTCAGATCAACACAGATCGTTACGTGCTAAAAATCAGGCCACCCATTGCTTCTGCTAGAAGGGCCATCTCATAATTGGCAGAAATCATGCCCCAAAGCACCCACAGCTCGCCACTCATCATCCACAGCCCGCTCTGGCACGACCCCATGGCGACCTGCGCGTCGTGATAGTCCTGTTTGGTGCGCGTCGTCAAGTCGCAGCGGGAAAGCCGGTCTGCGACGCTCACCATCAGGTCGTGCGCCTCGCCGTGCTTGACCTTGCAGTTCTCGACGTCCTCCCTCCCGCTGCCGTGAAGATCGTTCCGTTGGTCAGCATCTGGTCCATGGTGGCCATTGTATCCTCGTAATTGAGCTTGGCCACACTCGTAACGACGAGCGCGTAGAACGTGACATTGGCCGTGTCCGGCGCGTACCTAAGCGTGTCCAGGCAGAGCTGGTAATCATATTTGTGGCCAGGCAGGCATGCCTCTTTCTTTGACGTCGTGGGCTCGCTGTCGCAAGCGTCGCCAGTGGGGAAGAGGGTGGCGAAGGAGACCAGCATTACAAGAACAATGGTCATGGCCGCTGCACTCTTCATGTTTGTTTTTGGTGATCGATCAATGGTTCCTTTTCTTTGCTGGGGTGTACAGATCTCAGTGTAGAGAAGGTCTTATTTATAGCTGGGACTCCCTCATTTATTGTTAGATTTTGCAAACAATATGTGCACAAAAGGCCACCACATGATATATCTTCGAGATATAGATAGATAGGTAGTTTTAGAATTGCTTTATGGAGTGTATCTTTCTCACCATGTCAAACAGAATAAAGATTCAGGTCCAAATAAGAAATAAAATAAAATAAAGAAATCCCCAGTATCTGATTTTCTTATATATTAAGGCCCTGTTTGGATCCTCTAGCTGGCTAATTTTAGCC